>NQLW01000055.1:3992639-4011729 GCA_002312845.1 Kalanchoe fedtschenkoi
TAGTTGATTTGAAGTGTTAAAAGTGCATGTGCTTACTTGTGAAGCATAGCATGAATATTTCTATATTGCTTATTAAGTAATAATTAGACTTGAAAGTCTAGCTCATAATTGAGCAAAATTAAATTTTTATGAGATGATACTTGTTAGATAAGTTGAAACTTGTTAGACGAGCTATAGGCTTGTTAGACAAGCTGCAAGTTTAGACGAGCCGAAGCTTGTAAAAGGATCTCATTTCGAGCCGAGTTTGAGTTTGCAAAAATATAAACGAGCCAAGCTCGAACAAAAAATTCTTGAGCTCGACGAGATTGAGCCGAGTTTGAGCTAGTCTAAACTATTGACGAGCCAAACTTGAGCAGCCTATTGCCTGGCTCGACTCAGTTCGTTAACAATCCTAGTAGCAACGAGTATTTTTTGACTTCTTCGCTCATTGCATCCATCTTTACTTTGTTGGGCACGTGTTCTCTCTTCCATTGAGTTCCTCCAATTTTCTTTTATTTTTGGAAAATGATCTAATTCCCTCTATTTTTTCAACTTCATTTATTTGAAGTATATTATTTTCTTCTTAATCCTATGTTATGACATAGAAGAGCAGCCTCCTTTTGTTAGTATTAGTGGATTGTTTATCAAGTGCCTTTTGATTCATCAAAATATTTTTTAATTATTCAAAATTCGATTCCTTGCCCCACCCTTGTGTGACCATAATAACATTGTTAAATTCTAGTCGAACACCACATATAGTTCTTTTGATTCAAGTATCCATGTTTACATTTTGTATGTTCAATTTTAAATTTTCTTTAAACAAGGCTTTAAATTTAGAGATGCAATCAACAATTACTACTACGGATTTTGACTATTATCACGCTTCATTTAACCATAGTTCAATCTTTTACAACGCTTGGTTATAAGAAGCGTGGTAAATAATACCAAATAAGCATGATAATTGAGTTTGAAACCAATTACAAAGCTTAAAGGACACATGGTAAAAAGTTATAAATCTAATACCACGATTATAAGCTTTAAGCATGGTAATATGTTTCCACAAAACAACTACGGTTTGGGAAGAAACCTATTACCACGCTTGTAGTTCATAAGCGTGGTAATATGTATCCTCCAAAACGGTGGACGCCTATTACCACACTTATAAGATTGAAGCTTGATAATAGGGTGCACATTGTCTCAACTTATTTGCAAAGAGAAGTTAAATTTGGCTTACTCCATTTTGCAATTGTTTTGCCTAGATTTTGGTTTTATATTTTGAGTTTGGGATGTGACGACACATGATCCTTATAGCAATTTCCATAGATGTGTGTGGTATTGCTAGTGAATTGATGTGTATTTTATTTAACCCAGTATCTACTGATCCCTTTGTATGGAGGTGATTCAGTTCAAGATGTGATTAGAGAAGCTGGAACACACAGTGATTGGAAGTGAGACTTCGGTGCTAATCGATTTCGGGGCACCTTAGTGGGCACCATGGGAAATGGACGAGGTACTTTCCAATTGGGGTTTTTTTTTTAAGTTTGAGTTTAATGAATTGGAGATTGGTTGGTGTGTTGATTGACTGTTTTGTGTGTTCATAGATTTTGATTAGCTGTTTTGTGTCATCTTTTTATAGTCATGACTCATGTGAACCACTTTCCCTTATGTATCTTCTGTAACGGACCTTGTTGGGCCGGCCCGCTAAAGCGACAACATCACACGTGGTTATTTATTGTCCATATCAGCTAACGTGCAGATTCGGCCCAATAGCATCGCGAAGCCTGACACCAAACCTTTCAAAGACGGCCGGTTGGCTGGAAAACCATGTTACAAATTTACTCGTGTCGTGCTCCCATTGGTTGGTCATAATGGCGTGGAGATTACAGTCCGACACGCAACAATCAACCAATAATAAAAAAACCAAGATATTTTTTGCACACATCTCAATGCAGAAACCCACAAAACGTCAAAGAGAACTGATCCCCACTTTATCCGCTTTAAAGGCTCCACGTCCACCCTTCGCATCTTACCGACGACGATCGGACAAGTTTGGCCTCTCATCTTATATAAGCTTCGTTTCTCACTCTAGAGATTCGACAATCCTTTATCCAAATATTCCGGTTGCTGTTTTTTTTGGCTGTTAGTTTTCGGTCGGGTCGGATCCAGTGGAAGATGGGGCGGCAGCGGAGGCGGCTTTGTGCGGCGATTCTGTTGATCGTCTGCTTGTGTGATGTGTTCCATGTGCAGAAAAAGGTGATGGGTCTTGCCCAATTTTGGATTTTGTGATACCATCTGTTTACAGTTATTTACTAGTTTATTTATTTTTGGGATTTTGAGGCAAAGTTTGATCCTTTTATTATTTTTATCAGTTGATTGAAATGTTTCGTTTTTCCTGCGATTTTGGTGTGGCTGACCAATTCATGGTTCCTGTCTTCCTGTGTGTTGGAGATCAAGTGTTTTTATGGAAATTGATTGTTGAGGTTTTGATGTTTCATCATCTCCTTAAAGTTGTTAATCAGCAGTTTATCAATTCCAGTTTTTAGCTAACTGTTTTTATTGGCTGACTTGATTAGTAAGGTAAGCTATTTGTCTGGTTTGGTTATGCCACTGGTTGTGTTTTCATATGATTATTAGAGGTTAGCTGTGTGTTTTTTTGGATTCAGAGATCTGGTCTGATGGGGCAAGAGTTCAAAAGATAGTGTGGTGGATTTTTATTTCATATGGTTGTATGTTTGTGTATTACTTTTGACTTTGATTGTTCTCATAGGAAATTTGCTATACATCTGCAGGTCGAAGCTGCAGAGCCACACTCACAGCTCAAGCTTAATTCGCGCATATTGCAGGTCTGTATTGAATATTAACTGAACTCGAGTGTGTGCGGGTCTATCTATGTGTTACTAGCTAAGTTGTCACATGGCCATCTGTTGTTGTGCAACCTTGCAGGATTCCATTGTTAAGACAGTGAATGAACACCCTAATGCTGGATGGAAGGCTGCCATCAACCCCAAGTTCTCTGATTACACTGTCAGTTACCCCCCTGCCATAATAATTTTATATCTTGCTTGTTAGTTTAACCTCAGTTCAAGCTTCCTCCTTTTGTTGTTGTATCAGGAGCACTAGCGTGTTCCAAGTATTATTTCTCAGCTGAGAAAATTCGTTTGACACAGATAAAGTAAAAGCTTACTCAATTTTTCTTTTGATGCGGTTATATTTTTTTATCATGTACACAGGTTAGCCAATTCAAACACATCCTTGGAGTGAAACCAACACCTCGATCTTTACTTGAGGCGACTCCTGTTGTGACTCATGACAAATCACTTAAGTTGCCTAGTGAGTTTGATGCTCGAACTGCTTGGCCTCAGTGCAGCACCATCAGCAGAATTCTTGGTTAGTTTTTTAAATATTATTCAGAATGTCATTGCTGGGTGGTATTTGTTCATGAATTGGTTGAAAAAAGTACGAAGGAATTTATCATGTTGGACAAATTCTGGATTCTATTTGCCAATTGCAGATCAGGGTCATTGTGGTTCTTGCTGGGCTTTTGCTGCTGTTGAATCACTGTCTGACCGTTTCTGTATCCAGTTTAAAACGGTAATTCAGAGCTCTCATTAATAAAATACTAGCACCTCTTCTGTGATTGAAAATGAGTTTAATTTTTCTCTCCGTTTTCAGAACACGTCTCTGTCAGTCAATGATCTCTTGGCATGCTGTGGGTTTATGTGTGGTAGCGGCTGTAATGGTGGCTATCCAATTGCCGCGTGGCGATACTTTAAGCACCACGGTGTTGTCACTGAGGAGGTAATACACTGTTTACCTGTTAAAACAAGCATTTGCTTACTTTTTCTGTCTAATTAAGATATTTAGTTCTGATAGCAATTATCAATTTTCAAATCTTTATAGTGTGATCCTTACTTCGATGACACTGGCTGTTCGCACCCTGGCTGCGAACCTGCCTATCCTACTCCAAAGTGTGTAAGGAAGTGTGTGAACGGGAATCAGATCTGGAAGTCGTCCAAGCACTACAGCGTTAGCGCTTACAAAATCAACTCTGATCCCCAGGACATCATGGCCGAATTGTATAAGAATGGACCCATTGAAGTTGCCTTCACTGTGTACGAGGTATTAATTTCAAGTCATCACTTCTCCTTAATCTCATGCCAGTGCTTTTTAGCGCCAAATCTGTTCCGATCATTACCAGATTTATATCAGCAGTGCGGGGTGTTTCTGATAACTAACCTCTCTAACACGCTCCTTTGTGGATCAATTTGAAATCTGTTTCATGGTTCAGCTTATAGCTTTTATGAATTGAGTAATATTTTTCTTCTTCTTGCTTGTGAAGATATCCTGATTTGATTTGTTTTGGCAGGATTTTGCTCACTACAAATCAGGAGTATACAAACACATTACAGGTGGTGTTATGGGTGGCCATGCTGTCAAATTGATCGGTTGGGGAACATCTGAAGATGGTGAAGATTACTGGGTAAGTTGTATTGTCAGTAGCGACCATTCGGAACTCATAACAACTTCCTTGTAAAAGCCACATCTTCATAACTGGTTCTCTTGTGGCAGCTCATCGCAAACCAGTGGAACAAGGGCTGGGGAGAGGTATGTTATATAGAATTCGCAGCTGTGACACCTCCCTAAAATAGTTTTACCAAGTGATTATCATTTCATTGCACTTTCAAAATTAGTGACACAATCTTGATCATCCCAATCCAGGATGGTTTATTCAAGATTCGGAGAGGGACCAACGAATGTGGCATCGAAGACGACCCTGTTGCTGGACTGCCTTCAACCAGGAACATCAACATCAGAGAGATTGCCGGCACTAACACTGCTGAGGATGGTTCTTCTGCACTATAAGCTGACCCGAGTTTCGCCTCCAAGTCGCCGCAGTGTGCTGGGTTCGATCCCGCAGCTCACAATCAGAAGAACCAGCGCTTGCTTTTGTTTATCTGCATAATAATCATGCAGCTGATGCATAAGAACCAGTTTGCGTTCTAATCTGTATTTTTTTTTTTTCAAGTTGGTGACCACTTTGCTGTGTTCTTGTGTATAAACAGTCCATATCAGCAGACAGCTAAAATCAAAACCCTTATATTATTACTTCTATCCGCAACCTTTTGACTAAACTGCGTCTAGGACTGACAAAAATCAAATGACTCCGACTTCTGTTGCAAAGCCTCACTAGTAAAGACGCTGATGAAGCTGCAACTTATTCACCCTACGATGCCTTATACTAGGCAAGCACACACAGAAGACATAGATGAGCAACACCAGTGGGCTCAGTTTGCCAGCAAATGACATATCAGGTCACGCTTTGGTCTCCGAATCTAAGCGGAGAAGCATGCTGAGGTTCATAGGGGTCATGTGGTCGAGGGGGCCTTCCATGATCTTATGCACAATGACCCCATCTGCCTTCTCGGTCGGGTGAAAGGCGTCCCAGTACACATAATGGTCTCTGTTCGGGCACAGGGGCGAAATCGGCGTGCAGAGTCCTACTCCATTGTAAGGCCCCTGGCCGCAGCATGCCATTTTTGAGGTCACAAATCCTACAAAATCAGATGGTATTGTTTACACATTTAGATCATTTATATGGCAGATTATGTAGGGGGGCAGTTTACCGTATTTTTGAGGATTGTCGATCAGATCCATGTTCAGTCCACGCGTATCCGCTGCAATGTAAACTGTTGCTTTCACCTCCGCGTTCAGTTGGTGTATCAGATCAGCTAGGAGTGGATTGTATATCCTGGCAGCCCTTTGCAGGGTGGGGTCACATCTGCCGTTTGGCTGGCGCCTCATGGCCATCTCAGCCGGTGCACACCCTATTGCGCCGCTCCCAGTCACCAGCACCTTCCTAGCTCCAAGCTCATGCAGCCTCTGCGCAAAAAATATATGTATCCTGAGTATGACTTTTATGAATTGCAACGATGCTTTACTCAGTATATATTGATGTTTTACCAGTAGAACTTTTCGATACTCGGAGAGCACATATCGAACATAATCCGTAATGTTGGGGAATTGAATTCGCCTGGCCGACACAGGCACCAAGTAGTAGTTGTTTACAAAATCATTGCCACCGAGCATGATGAGCACAAGCCCTTTGGCGACGTTCAGTTTCGCCCGTGCCTCTCCGATCCTCGCCGCCAGACGTTGCTGATATTGCTCAAACAGCTCCAACTGTCGGTTGATCCTTAGAATATTCAACTGAGAAACAAGGCCTCAGTAGAGTTACATATTTACATTATTACATATGATGGCAGGAGGCCATGGCCATGCATGTATGCATGTTTCGATTCTAATCCGAAAGGACTTACGAATTGGATTCCAGTGTCGTTGAGAACTCCGACGCCAGCGGAAGCGAAGTTAGCACCATCTTCTAGATGTGAGGCAATCAGAGGATCCAGATATGGCAACAGTTTCTTAGCTCCAATCCTCTCACCTGAGTGACAAACCAATTAGCAGCATATAAAGAGAAAACAAGATGTGATGTAAACCAACTTGAAAAACGTATGCATGAAACTGACCGATGAGATCAGGAATATTACGGCCGTTGGAGAAGCGACCGGTGGGGTGGTGAGTGGGATAGTCAATGCCATAAGGCACATTATCAGCCCGGGCTGTGGTTGACAGAAAGTTGTTGTTCCCATTATCAGCGAGTGAATCTCCAAACACGAACATTGGCGTGGCGGCCTCAACTTGGGGCTTTCGGGTCACTAGTCCCCAAACCAGACACAAACCAACCCAAAAGGCAGCCATTCTAGCTTGGGAGACAGTAAACGCTAGCTCTCGGGAGACGACTGAACACAGTTAAGCTCACTCACAGCTAGCACTGGACAGCCTGCAGGGTGCATGAGTTGGATTCTTGGATTCTTTAAATAGACCTCCCATGCAAGCAAGACTAGCAGCTACATGCTTGGGTGGCAAGTAACTAGGTGTATGGTTAGAAGTCATAAATGAGAGTAACAAGGGAATGTCCTTGACAAGTAGTACCAGATACCCTAAAGCACAGGCAATGACAAAAGGCTTTCCTTATGAGCAAGTTATCATGCTCGATTGGAACGCGACTTGCGCTTGTTTCATTTTGCCAACTTTGCATTACATATCTCATCTTATGGAGATTTGTGTAGTTAATGAGTGTTTAAGTCGTGATTATGAGATGTAGAGTTGGAAGGTGTGGTGGTTGTGATCTGAATGATGATTGAGCAAATGTTAGATAAAACGCATTGAATTGAGAATCTTGATATTAAATTGAATGGTAGGTTGTCAAAATCGTGCGCAAAGAGTGATTATTAGGTGGATATAGTTCCTCCTATGGATTATGAACACTATCAATAAGCAATCGTTACGCATGCAGTATTTTAAAAACTTAAAAAATGACATTTAATGATTCGTTATAGATTTAAATTTAATTGTACTTTTCAACACAAAGTATCTGATTAAAGTAACACGTGAAGCTTTTTTTATTAGTGTGTCCACCTACAATATCTCCCCTTGGATAACAAAACCACATGATATATAATATGATGCCTGATTGGTAAAATGCAGCGACATTCTTACTAAGGAGAAATATTTAGGTGGATATGTATACTCTGTCTCATTTTTATGAATCATAATTAATTATGATGTCACGTGATAATTTAATAAATCAAAAACCGCAAGTCAAATTGAATAGTTAAATGTCAAATTGAAGGTTTCTTTAAAATAAAAAATGAGCGGCATCCTTCTAACTCCCTATGAGCCATATCTAACGAGCTATCAAAAATGATGAATGATCTCGTGCATATTTGAATGATGTCATGCGTGCCGAAATGATGTTAAATGAGATAGTCAAATATTTGACTTTAAAATTAAGTGTTTTGGGTTCGAATTCTCATCTAACTCACCTCTGTAAACATCTCATTGTAGGTCAACGTACAGGAGCCCTCACCTTACTCAAGTTTGTGAGCCTTCCATGTAAATTATAATATCACGGACTAGACTATTTACTCCCTCCGTCCTTTAATACATGTCGTTTACGGTTAATTTGAGTAGATTAAGGTGAAGTTAATGCTAACGGTTGAACAAATTTAATAGGTAGGTGGTTAACAATTTTTTGAAAAAGTTCGTGCACAAAGTAAAATTGGTAGATGATTATTGGTGATGAATGTATTCTTTATTGATTATGATAATGAAGTGATTAATGTTTGACATTTTAAGGTAGTTGTTGATATTAAATACGCATTGAAAATTGGTAAGTGACAAGTAAAAGTGGACAAAAAAATTCGGTTAAGTGACATGTAAAAGAGGACAGAGGGAGTAGTCTTTACTAATATTTTTATAAAGAAAACAATATCATCCATCCCCAGCAATAAAACATAATTAATTCTCCAAAACATGCCAAGGCATTGGTACACATACAAAGCACAAGGGGCTCCCATCGACACAAATAGGCCTTATCTCAAGCATGGCATGTACTTTAATAATATCAAAATCATTGAGATTTTCAAGGGTACATAGTTAAAAATAATGAAATAGAAAAGGGATTTTTTATTTCTCAACATCAATGTATGGAATATATGAAATCCAACATTAATCAGGTTAACATGACTTCAAGCCCTTATTTCCCAGTTACGTCTGAAAGACTCGCATATTTAGAGTCAGCTGTTGCACAATTCAACAGACCTTAGAAATTGATGTATAAGAAACTAATTTACCGGCATATATCATCTCCTTTCAAATTTTCATTCGATTCTAGAGCTTAGCTAATTTAGGCTAATTTCTTATACTCACTCAGCAATCCTTATAAGAGTAGCCCAAAGTGCTTCTTTAAACATATATTCATGTAATCCTAGAACTGCATTATATACAATGAAAAGAAGTTGATTCATGACAGTGCGTATTTTTGACATTATATAGATGTCAATAACGTTTCAGGGATCATTGCAGTCAAATAAAATCAATAAGTACCGAGTCAAACCAAGAGGATCATAAGGCATGCTAGGCGCAAATAACCTAATTAATATCTATTTAATTCTAGACGAGTGAGTGAGATTTGTTGGAAACTAATTAACTAAGAACTAAAATTGAAAATAACGACACAGAGGTAGAATCGAACAAAGAAGATAAGCATCCTAAGATCTACTTCATGTAGGTTACGTGCAAAACTAATCATGTCATTCTGGCACAAATTAATCATCCAAATCATGCAATTTCAATAATACGGCGTATCACTCAATAATTTATATGCGAGTCCGACTTCTGGGTGTTCCTACACAATAAATTATTAACTGAATTGATTTCGTATCGTGTTGTTTCCCGATTCTGGTCTTCGTAGCTCACAAATACTAGTCAAAGAATGATACATTAATATTTCCTAAACATGCAGCAAGATAAATAAACTACTCAATATTCCTAGGCCAACTCCCGATTCTGGTCTTCAGTTGATTAGGGTCATCGACTACAACTAAGCGAAATATTCAACCCATCCTGATTTCTGGTCTTCGTAGGATGGAATATCCTAACTTAGAGGGTGATAGATTTAATCCTAAATAAAGTTCTTGAAGCATACATATTTAAACTCTGAATAACAACGCGTGACAATATAAAGGCGTCCCTAAAATAATGAACGTACGCAATAACATTCAAAGAAGCACTAGCAATATGGATAAAAAATATACTTAATTAATAAACATGAAAAATTGAATTTACACACAATCTAGGATCCGTAGGATCTTAAGACATAGACGACTACTCACTACGCATAATTGAAATAACAATCATAAATCATTATGAAAGTAAAATAAAAATGGTAGAGGAAAGCTTAGTCTCTTGAAGCTCCAACTCTGAACGGATTTCGTCCCTTTGGCCCTTCTGGCAGGAAGATGTGGTGTGATGCCAGACGTATTAGGGTTTGAGCCCGAGACTTATATTTATAGTTGATATGTCACCTTAGACTGTCTTCGACAAGAATTTTATCGTCAAAAGGATTCCTAAAGGAGAATTAGAAACTGGCTTTTCTGGGCCCGCCACGTGTCAGCTCGATTTGGATCGAGCTAGTGCAAAGGCAGCTCGATCCGAATCGATCGAGTTGTGGTTCTGCATATTTATAGATTTGCCCCTGATCTTCTTTTTTTGACAATTTGACCCCGAACTTGACTTTTTGTCCGATTTTAACCCAGTTTGCACTCTTTTCATCTTTTTCCTCTTACGAAATCAATATTCTTCATATTTAATCTACAAGAGACAAAACTCATAATCACTCAGAAACGACTCAAATAACTTAAGTATAAACACCTAAAATAGGATAAATTATTGCCCTATCAATTCACATCTCTCACTACTTCATTTCTAAACCTCTCTTACTCAGTTTTAGCCCAAACTTACCAAAACCCATTATATATATAGTCATAAAGCTATACTTTTCGTAGTTCAGCGCTTCTAAACCCCCTGCACCAACAATTTAAACTTTAATTTCAAAAAATAATCCGTTAATCATATATTTTGCATACTTTAAAAGTAGTTCTATATAATAAAAAATTAAAAAATAATACTCGTATTAAAGTAATTTAGCATTAATAGGCGTAACCTTTGCAAAGTAGAGATACGATGTGATATGCAAATTACTTAACATTTAGATATATGTCTGATAAAAGTTATATAATATTTTTTTGAGCGTCACTAATCGATAAATTACCGATGGGCCATTGATCCATGTCAATAATATATGTGAATTCGCGTCAAAATGGAAACATATCAAAATTTGAAATACAAGTCAAAATACGTTACCTTTTTTCGTATTTTATATTATCAAAAAAGTTTTCCGAATGTATAAAACTGACTAATTTTATATTCATTTACGATGGTTCACTTTTTTATTCTGCTCAACATTTTTCGCTTTAAACCCTTACATTAGGTGTTGGAATACTGTTTTTGTGACTATATAAGCATGGATATAGGCACCCATCCTTGTCACAAAAATAACATCCTCTGGCATTTGAGTACTGTTGAATTACAAGTTACGGAGGTTGAGTCCCCCAGAACTTACTCACTTGACATTCTCTCAAGCAGATAGTCTTGAAGTTTGCTTATGTTTTATTGAAAGCTTACAGTTTTATGATATATATTTTTAACACGCCTTAAATTCTATACAGATATGTTTGCTTTGGTGGTTGATGATGACAGAACTACGCGGATATTTCACCAAGTACTGATTTCAAGTGAGGGAATTGATGTTCATGTTGCTGAAGACGGGCATCAAGCGGTTCGCATGATAACTGAAGGAAACAAGTATGATTTGATCTTAATGGATAGGGACATGCCCACAATGAATGGCCTTACGGTAGGCACTTACAAAATATATCTGCAGTTTTTTCTTCTTCTTCTTCTCACCCTTCAGTTGCTGATATTTGTATAGGCACTTACAAATTATATGCCCTTTTGTTGTTCCAAATGGTATTTTTGTCAGGCTACGAAAATGCTTCGTGAAATGGGGGTGACATCCACCATTGTCGGGATCACCTCATGGGATAGGAAATTTGAGATTGAAGATTTTCTTGCTGCTGGAGCCGACAAGTGTCTGGCTAAGCCCCTCACTATTGAAAAGCTGAGGAGCATATTTGCTGAGGTAGCCAACGTTCCTGGTCAAACAAGCGGTACCAAGAACTAGGGCACATGAGTGAAAATTGTAATTCTACTAGTTAGGGTTACAATAAATTATCGAATAAGTTCTATATATAAGAGCATTCTAAATAACAGATCTTGGTTTATTTAATGTTTTTTAAATGTCAGACTAGGTTTTGAATTCTGCACATAATGGAGATAGATCTGCTGCAAGCATAATAAATCATCACGAAAACAATCATCAGGGGTTTTAAGGATTGCATTTATATATGAAGCTTTACTCGTCTAACTATTGACTCAGCGGACTGATCATGTTTCATGTTTCTGATAAACGAAAATAGTGAGCTTCACTCTCATAGGTGCGTGAGGTGTAATTTGAGTCAATAGGTTAACTTTGGATTGTATTTTAGTGTTTACTTACATTAATTTGGTCCAATTAACCTCAACCCAATCCAAAGACATATTTAAATTTATTTATTTTGGTTCAATTCTGGTGAGCACATTTACTTTTACAAACAAACAAGCTTTATACATAAACATATTAAAAATATAATACAAAATTTCTTTCTAATTCTTATGTCTTACTCATAAAAAAGTATTCATATATACTGTAAACCATATGTACGACCTAATAATGTCTTTTAATGAATTTATACACTCCATAAAATAAACTAAAAAATAAATCAAAATATCGTTATGTAAAATTAAGTGTTGAATGTTACATAAAAATCTGAATTGTTTGACTAATAATGGTCAGACCATCTATGATATCTGACTAATGAATGATTTACACTCATTTAGTAATTCACTTTTTGAAAAACTTAATATATTATAATTTCATTGTTTTATTATTTTTCAATAAGTTTTTTTAAAAAATCCTAAAATATAATTAAATCACCATTCAAAGACAGAGCCTCCAAATTAAAGTGAATGAAAATTATCTAGAATACTCCTTTTACAGCCTCAGTAGGAAATATGTATATGCCTTTGGCAATACTTGTACAACAACATTCTTTGGGAGATCCCGCTGCCAGCTACACTCTCGACTTTGACAGCCTGGGTCACGCCCGCCTTCTAGTTAGAAGTCTTCGACCACCCCAGCTTCAGATTTCGTCTCGACTCCAGTCAGCACCAGTCCCCGTTCATCTCGGAGGTTTGTCCGCCGGCCATTTCACGGTGTCTGAAAGCCCCGCTCGCCGGAGCGCTAGTAAGTCGCCCCCTGTGGCACCAGACGTCCCTTCCCGAGCTAGCTTTTTACCCCGTCTGTAGGTCTTTTGGATGCATGCGCCTCTGGTTCAAGGGCTTTTTACCGAATTGGGTTGAGTCCGAGAGCTGACGACTTCAACTCGGCCTGCGACACTCCTCCTCCATTCCATATCTCATCGAATCCCTCAATTTTAGTCAGAATTGCTCGTAAGGCATCAAACTCATGCAGCAGCACACAATGTGGTTTCCCTACATGTGAGTTCCGTCGACACTACGAGCTGGTGGAGTATAAATCTTTGTCCATGGCTGTTTCTTTCGTTTGCTTGCAGGTGGTATCACATCACGGAGCTCCTGCTTCAACACTTCATATTTAGTGTGTTGATCTCCAACGACGGTCATTTGCTCTGAGCATCCTTCTCAGATGCCGACAAACCTAAGGGATCAACAGGCGAAGACTCCTTGGCGCATGTTCCCTGGCGGACTGTAGAAAACTACCTCGGTTGTGATGTCCACGTGCGCCTCGAGTGTTGCTTGCGCTTCTCCCCTGCTGCCCGTCCAGTCTGCTGGACCAAGGCCCATTAGTGCAACAGGCCCAAAAGCTCGATCATTCTTTAGGTATTTGCAGGTTCATTGGACCTCAAATAGTCCTCGTATCATCTCCATGTAGGCTCTATGAGCCCTTTACCACGTAGACGATCTCGCCATAATCCTATAACTTTTATCAATAGTAATTCACCTAAAACAAAAAAAAGAACATAAATAATCAGACATGTTGTTGAATAAAAAAAACACTCATTTTACCATGCTTCAACATAAATATTTACCACGGTAAAGAATTAGACTACTTTATTGGCGAAATGGGGCGTGTTTTTGTGCTCTCCCTTCATTTCTATTTTCACTCTTTGTTTGTTGGGACAATTTAATAATTCAAAAAGACTCATCAGAAGTATGAAGGATGCTATTATACGTTACTGTTTAGACCTTATGGAAATGCAGAAATGAAGTTATATTCAAAAATAAAAATTTCTTAAGTCAATGCAAAATCGATATCATCTACCACATATTAGATTTATGGACAAGGACAAAATGGCCGAGAATCAGCTATTCCTCAATTGATTTCAGTAAGAGATTGCTTGGTATCCTCCATTAGACGAAACTTTAATTTTAAGTTCAACATTGACGGATCTGCTTTTGGTAAGCCTGGCTGGACATGTATTGGGCGCAAATACTTGTGTACTCCGGGAGTACCTACTCCCTCGTGGGACGTCGTTTTGATTTTAATCAAAACGACGTCGTTTCATACAATTCTTGAGTAAAACGACGTCGTTTTTTGTGTTTTAACACTAAAACGTGTTAAACCCCATTTTTCATCAGAAATGTCTCTATATTCACCAGAATTGCTTATATATTCATCAAAATTGCTTATATATTTATGAGATTATTTTATGGTCTAAATTTATTATTTCTACTTCCATATTCATCAGAATTCATTGAATATTCACCAGAATTGCTTATATATTCACCAGAATTGCTCCTATATTTATCAGATTATTTTTTGGTCTTTTATTCATTATTTTTGCTTCCATATTCATCAGAATTCATTGGATATTCACCAGAATTGCTTATATATTCACCAGAACCGCTCCTATATTTATCAGATTATTTTTTAATTTTTTATTCATTATTTTTGCTTCCATATTCATCGGAATTCATTGGATATTCACCACAATTGCTTATATATTCACCAGAATTGCTCCTATATTTATCAGATTATTTTTTGGTCTTTTATTCATTATTTTTACTTCCATATTCATCAGAATTCATTGAATATTCACCAGAATTGCTTATATATTCACCAGAATTGCTTATTTTTTGGTGAATTATGGATGTTTGAGTATAAAAAGACGTCGTTTTCTTTGTGTGCGTAAAATGATATTATTTATTTTGATAAGCAAACGATGTAATTTTTTCACAGAAATTTATGTCTTAAAATAATATTAATTTAGAGATATAATGGTAAATTTTATTTTAGAAAATCAGTCTCGCATTTTTTTTGAAAATCATGATAATTCGGACCGCAATCAGGAAAATGGTGATAGTTCCAAACTTTTTGAATTTTATCCGAAGAAAAAATTATTTATCAACCGTTACATGAAATGATCCTTAAATGTGTCGGCACAATTAGGGTAAGGATTTTTTTTCTTTCCTTTTATCTGAATAATTACAGAAATAAACTGAAACTGTTCCGAAAACAGTTTCCGATGTCCCCACCCAAAAATCAATAATCCAAAAAAGTAAAAAAAAATTGGTAGTTAAACATTGGGATACTTATTAAATGACGCGAGTTAGGTTATTGAGTAGGCTGATGCTATCTCCGTCCCTAATACATGTCGTTTAAGATTAATTTGATAATATTAAGTTGAAATTAATACTAACAGTTAAACAAATTTAATAAGTAGGTGATTAATATTTTTTTTAAAAAAATCGTGTAAAAAGTAAAATTGGTAAATGATTACTGGTGATGAATTGATTTTTTATTAATTATGATAATGAAGTGATTAATGTTTGACAATTTAAATAGTTATTGATATTAAATACGCATTGAAAATTGTTTAGTGACAAATAAAAGTGGACAAAAAAATTGGATTAAGTGACATGTAAAATAAATTTATTACATGAACTATTATTTTTATGTGATATACATACTTAAATATGGTCCAAACTTTAGTCAGATATAGCTATTTTGGATGTTAATGCTTAAGGGAAATGATTTATGATTAAAACACATTTTTTAATCGTGATACATTTATTGAACATAATAATTATACATATAATGAAAGAAATTCAAGTCACGTACACACGCACATAAGTACAAAGGCGAAGCCAATCTTACAAATTCTTAAACAACACAAACACCAGCAGTCTTAGTTAAGAAGCACTCCCTTATTGACTATAACGTGGAAATATTTCAATCCATCTAATGGAACGTCAAGGATAGGGATCCATATGACTTAAACTTTTGATGAGTCGATGGCCATGACGGTGCTGAGGTTCATTGGTTTCATGTACTTGGAAGAGCCGGTAAGAATTCTCTGGACAATGATCTTGGTTGCCCTCTCAGATGGATGAAAGTTGTCCCAAAACACATATGTGTCTCTGGTGGAACATAAGCTTGATGCTGGAGTGCATAGCCCTAACCCGTTGTAAGGCCCTTGCCCACAGCATGCAATCTTGGACGTGACAAACCCTGAAAAATGTAACAGGAAAATATATATAAGGTCTAATTAAAACCCAGGGATAATACCCTAAGAGACAATAATGACATTTTGAATTATTGGTGAAAATTACCATATGCTCGAGGGTTAGAGACAAAATCCATATGCATGTCATTCACATTCGCGGCGAGGAAGACATCAGAGCCCAAGTCTCTATTGAGGCTGCTCAACATCTGAACCAGCTGCGAGTTGAACAAAGATGCTGCAAGTTGCAGTTGAGGCCAACATTCTCCATTGGCACTGTGCTGTGCCAGCTCCGCTGGCACGCAGCCCATCGGTCCAGTGCCTGTTACAAGAACTCGTCTGGCCCCCATATCATGTAATCTCTGCATTATCATTATTGTGGAGAAGAAAATGAGTTTGTGTTTTTGTGATTTTTTTTTATAATTCACAAATGTGGAATGCTTTGAACATTACTTGTAGGATTTTGCGATACTCTGAGATGAGATATGTAACGTAATCTGGGAGGCGAAATTGCCTTGATCGCAAGGAGAAGGGGACTAAGTAGTAGTTGTTGACAAAGTCATTCCCGCCTAAGGTGATAAGCACCAATGCAGAGTTTACCAGCTGTTTAGCTTGCTCCTTTCCTATCAGCTTACTGAGTCTCCATTGATAGTCATGGAAAAACTTTAGTTGCTTGTAGATGTGTATTATATTCACCTACAAAATAAACACCACACAGACAACCTAGTAATAAACTGCTTGTGACACAGTCTTTTATCATGCCATATATACATTTGGTATTATGATATATATACATATATTCAAGAAAAAAACTTACAAACTGAAAACCGGTGTCATTGAGAATTCCAACTCCTGCTGAAGCAAAGTTGGCTCCAATGAGCAGCCTCTCGCCTTTTAGAGCAGGGTTCAAGTATGGTAGTGCTGGCTCTGAACCAATTGACAAACCTAGCAGGAGAAAGTTCATTAAATCAGTATCACATGCATGGATGATGAAATGGACAAGCAGTGTAACCGGCAATATAATTGTGACCAGAAGCAATATGCAAGAAAAGGAACGTAAATGAAAGTGGGGATGTCATCCACGCAACTAATGAGATCAGCCATATTGAAGCCATTTGAAAAGCGGCCAGTGGCACGGTGGGAGGGGAAGTCTATGCCATATGGAGGGGAATCAGCACGAGCCGTAGTGGCCAAGAAGTCATTGTTGCCACTATCCACGAGGGAATCTCCGAACACGAAGAACGCCCTGCCTTCGGCAAGTGAGGCGAGGTTGAGTTGCAAGGCAAATGTGATGGTAAGAACTAAAAATGTCAAGGACATTTCCATGGCGACAATGGCTTCGTCAAAGCTAGAAAGATTGGGAGATTATTATTGTTCTTAGAGACTGTGATGTTTTGTGGATGGATGTTGAAAGCTTGAATTGAGAGCTGAGATTTATACTAGCTAGAAAAAGTCTAGAGACATGAGATTCAATGCATTTTCCTACCACGTCATTAAGAGATAGCCTATGAACCAGAATCAAAAGGCCTCAAATAATCTTTGTTTGCTTGCTTGAGTTGTTCCATAGTTATAGGTAACTAAAGCAAAATCATGTTTGGTTAATGTGATTTGACGACACTGAGGTTGTTGGGATCCGGATTTGCTTCTAAAGGAACAAAACAAGGTGTGTAGACTCATGAAACTAATGACAGCAGGGACATTGTTTGTTAATCATGGTTGGAAATTTTGGAACAAACGTATTTTGATCCTCACTAGATCAGGTAAAATGTCATGTATATATGCTCTCCTTGTCGAATATAAGAAAGTAAACGAAAAGGTAAAATGATTGAGCTCGCATACAAACCCTAATGAATCATAGGGATTTTTTTTACAAACTACACTTCTTTCAATTTTTTATTCCGAATCTACCCTACCTTATATAGATCTATTTCTGTTTTATGGAAGATTTGAAATGTCAAGCAAACAGCAGTTAGATTTACAATCATTATATCAAAAGCAAATTCAAGTATCACGACCTAACCTGCCGACGAAGTCTTACTTTCAACTAGAAGCAGTGAATGTGAATAATCTTATTTGCAAGCCCTACAAAAGAAGACACATACCTAAGAGCAAGGATCGGAATAAACATTTTATCTTTGATAAGCTTAACAAGTTGGTTCTGTTCCTGAGTTTGGGGGGAAAGAAAAGGGAAGGAGAGGAAAGGGAAGGGAAGGAGAGGAGAGGAAAGGAGAGGAAAGGGAAGAAGTGAAATGAGTGTTCCTGAGTTTAAGAAGGATTTGGAGGGGATGGAGGAAAAATATAATATAATTACTAAATTGCCCTTATATTGAGATAAATTAAGAAACACAAAAGGGCAAAATCATCATTTTTTATATTTTATTTACCCATCCCCTCCCTTCACCTCCCTCCCCCTCCAATTTGGGAGGAAAGGAAATGGGTTCATATCCCTCCATTCCCCCTCCAAACCCCTCCTTAAAAAAACTCAGGAACACTCTTTTTCCTTTCCTTCCCCTCCCTCTCCTTCCCTTTCTCTCCTAAAATCAACTCAGGAACACTACCACTATTTCACTCATATCATTTCAAGTGGTCATAAATCCATGTAATTAAGGAAGAGATACTCTCTAGCACCTTTCTATATAATTTAACGTTTTCTAGTGACACTTATCACTGACAGTTTCTGAGGTACGTAGATATATCGAACACTGGTAGTTCGTTCTACTACATATGAACTGAATGAAGAGACTGGTGGGGAGTTTGAAGGCGAGTTAAAGTACTTGCTCATTCATAAATATTGATACAACGCAAACAACTAAGCAAGATAAGAAACTATGAAAAAGCCTTCCATCAAGTATGACTCAAAAGGGGTATTGACCCCCCATATCATTGTTACCATTCAAACTTTCATCTAATATATGCGGCTGTTAAATTTCATTGACGGGTACAAATTTTCATAAAGGCTATACCTTGTGTTACATACTATATAGTTTGTACTAGGGTTTATTTTTACCTTAAGGCTTCCTATAAGTAGAAACTTGGTCCTTACTGCCACACATCAAGACCTAGAT
>NQLW01000055.1:4012368-4039958 GCA_002312845.1 Kalanchoe fedtschenkoi
AATAGTCTGATTCTCCTGCAAAATGTCACAATTTTATTTCAACTCTGCAAATAAAATCTTACTGGATATTATGGGTTTTATAAGATGATTCTACCCGAGATTTTGGGGAAAAAGAGATGAGCAATCACTACAAAAAATTTTAACTTTTGCGGATTATAAATCAACTGAAATACACTCGAATGGCACCCAAGACATAACTATTTTTCAGAAAAGAGAAAACCCACGAAATGTTTACATTATGTTACCCGAAAAAATAATTTACGGATCAGTTAGTGGAAACCGCTCTCCACAAGCCACTAGCAGGGGCATTTGAGGAGGTTTAGGGGGGTTCGTGACTAAGATCCTTTTTTATTCATCCGAAACTTTCCCGACTTTCTCCCGAACTTGTTTATTTGCAACGCACCCGAAACTCTTTCAAAAGTTTGTGTCACGAAACTCCCTTCCATTTGCTCTCCACTTCCCCGAAAATAAAAAAAAAAGCGCAATTCTCCCGGAATGCCTCCTTAAAGTTAGGGTTAGGGATCTTTTCTTTTTCTCCAAAATATCACCGCAAGTTTCCCCGAAATGAACCTGAAAATCATTTTTGGGTACCCTCACTGTTGAATTTTCGGATCGGCTCATATTAGATTGTATCCCCTCTGTGACTTAAAAGCCTAGACTTGTGAATCGTGGTTCACTAATCCCTACTTGTGATTTCTCTACATTTCTTCAACAAATATAATGAAATTCTGCAAGATCATCTATGGGAGAAGAGCCCCAACAAAATTGTAAATTCCCTCTTCAACAATCACCATTTCACTACACACTTCTACACTAACTACTCTTCATTTTTACCTTTAGCTGCCCACTGACTTCGTAACAGCACACGACGATGCCTTTCATGATGTCGTCACCAACTACTGACTAGAAAAATATGGACTATGTTGATATGCAAGAAGGATTATTATAATCAAGTTTTGGCTCTCAGTGTCATACTATCAGTAGCTATAATCACTAGCGGAGTCAGAATATAAAATTAGGGAGTCAAAAAATTTGAACTATAAGAAGTTTAGATATATTCAAAATAATGAATTCGATTTAAACATTTTATTTGAATAAAAGATTGTACTTCGTTGGTTACGACTATAAATATAGACTATGATCTTAAAGAATTTCACACTTTTGATTATTAATGTAGGATAAAATTTTGAACTAAATTAAAAATGACAAAAAATGTATATATCTGCTACTACTTAAGATTATAATGGAAAAACATGGAGAAATTCACAAAATAAATAAATAAATTAGGACGACGTAACAATACTCAAGTATAAACTATATAATAGAGTAGTTGCAAGTGTACGTTCATAGTAAGTAAGCAGCTCAGGGTTGTAACGATCTGGCTTGATTCGATTTTTAATAAAAATTCAAATCGAATCGTTCATGATATGCGTTCCAATTTTGAAACCTAACCGAACCGCAAACTTTAAAAAATCAATCTGAATCAAATTATATGGTTCGTTTATTTTTGATGAACTTTCTTTACTAATTAAGAGACTTTTTATATACATAAAAATATAGAGCTACTAATTTAATTATATATTCAATTAAATTTATGAATGATCTAAAATATAGTGAAATAATCTGGTTCGGTTCGATTCGGTTTGAAGAAAATATAAAGCCAAACTGAATTATTAGTCATCGATTTTTGGTTCGATTTAGTTTAATTCAGTTCATCAATTTATTGACTTTTATTTACACTCCTAATTTTTTTCTAGAGAAAGAATCTTAGCATGCGTGTTTTAGAATCTATCTAATGTTTGAAAGGAGTTTGGTTTTGTGATTATATTAATATAAGAGATATTTAATTGTCATTTTATAAAATTGAGCGTTGAATCTTTAATAATAATTTAAATTATCTAGTGGTTAAACTACTCAGTTTAATAAAAACAACATGACAGCACCTTGAATGAATTCCATAAGATATAGATGACTGTCATATATGAAAATTTATAATAACACAAGGGAATGATGTCAAATTCTGGTGGTGACAATTTGGTTTGGTTCGGTTCAATTTTTAATAAAAAAATCAAAGCAAATTATTGGTAATCGTTTTGAGAAATTTGAAATCGAATTGAACCTCTAATTTTAAAAAACCAAATCAAACTAAATCACATGGTTTGATTCGGTTCGGTTAATTTCTTTGATGAATTTTATTGACTAATTTAACTACTAAGTAGGATAATTTTCATATAAAATCCTAATTTTGTTCGGTTTGAAAAAAATTAAAAACTGAACCAAATCATTAGTCATCGATTTTTCAAAATTTGAAACCGTAACCGAATCACTAACATTCCAACTCGAGTAGAACCTATCAATTCGGTTCGATTTGATTCGATTCGATTCGATTCATCGATTTATCAATTTTTTATTTACACCCCTATCAAACACTGTGTAAGAATGGATTCATGCTCGTTTGGTATTTGAAATCGTTTTAGAAAAGAAAATATGCGTAAGATTTTAATCTGTGGTGAGAACTCAACGGCGCCGTTTTATTGAGCAGCAACTGAGCGGACAACCGATGAACGAGCTCACTTCGCTTCACCCAAAGATAATTCAGCGGCCGAAACCGAAAGCACGATCAGACCTCCTCCAAATTCCAATGGCGGCGTCGTCTTCTCTTCTTCTCCAGTCTCTCTCCGCTCCATCGTCCTCTCATACGCGCCTTTTTGCTGCCAACCGCCTCCGTACGTGGCTGCCAACCGCCACATCTCTTCGTCCCCGTCACACACTCCGCTGCTCACCGAGGTCTTCTGTGATCTCATTTGCCGTAGCGGAGTCGGATCCCTCGAAATTCGTTGAGCCGGATTTTCAGGCTCTGCTGCAGGAGTTAGCGGTAAGTGTTGCGTTCCTGATTTCAAATTCCATTTTTGTTTTTGTGAGTGCAGCTGCAGAAATGTGAGTTGAGTTTTTTTGACAGGACTGTTTTTCTCTTCCGTCGGATTATTTTGCACAGCTTCCGCAGGACCTGCGGCTTGATGTATGTTTGATGTGCGATTAGCCAGTTGTTATTGTTGTTGCTGTTGAAGTGTGATTCTCTTTTTTAATTGAGTTTGATAATTTTGGATGTTTTGGAAGCTGAATGATGCAGCATTTGACCTATCAAATGGAAGAGTGATTGATGAGGTAACATTTTCTTTTCCTTGATTTGTTGATGTCAGAAAATAGCTTCAGAACTTAAGCTGCATATTTATGTTGAGAAAATAAAATTATGAGCTTTAAGCTAACCATTGATCTTTTAGTATGTGACAGACTTCTCGGGATTTACTTGTTAATGGTTTTCACAGTTGTCTGAATAAAGATGGTGGTGCTGGTTTATTGCTTTTTGATAAACCAAAATTTTGAGGCAAATTATCTTCTGCTGAGGCAATAGTATTTAGTTTAGAGACTCATCTTCTGAGATGAATGAACTTCATAAAATAGTCGAGAGAAGTTTGTACTTGCTTATAGGTCTCTGCTATGTATCATGTCCGAGGTGCAGCTATTCTACCTAGATGATAGTGTGATTCCTGGCATCCAAACGAGCATCAATGTTGTCGCACGTATATTTTCTGGAGTGGCTAGTGAGTAGAGATATGAGTAGACTAATGATCCTGATCAATGATACTGATGCAAAATATACGTTTGGAAGTAGACACCTGGAGGCAGTGCAGAACAGATTTTGCACAATTGACATTGGTCTCACTTTTGTCTCACTCACCTGCTAGAAAACACTGGATAAAAGTAGCTTAGCATTCAGCAAAACCCCCTGCGTTTACGATCAATCATCAATATCTGGAACTTGTGCTTTTTTTTAGCACTTAAAGAAAAATGTGCTTCAAAATCAATTTTTATTTATGCTGTAACCTGCACCGGAGCTTGCATCTTCTTGTGGCGCTATTCCATCATTTAGTTTCTTGAATTTTCCTTTCTAGCTATTTTGAGCCTTTCGTGAATGAAAGCTGGCATATATTTTTTTTGGTATTTTGCACATTATGGGTATCTTCACTTTCAGTGTGGGCAAGAGCTGGGAAATATATTGTTAAATCTTTCCAAAGCATGGGAATCTGCAGACGCGTCAACCTCATCTACTTTAATAAGTAGACTGCCATTGTTGGTGGGCTCATTAACAGACGGTGCTAAAACAGGCAAGACGAGAGTCTAATCTGATGTCATCCAACTATTTAATGGCGTGTGCTTTCTTCTCTATATACTTTGGTGTGCAGCACTGGGTAAGCGTTTAGTGGCTGCTGGAAGGAGATATCAATCGATGGGACTGTACGGACAAGGTGAATTACAGAAGGTACGAGGCACAGTTTTGGATGCCTATATCTACTGGCTGCACTAGTTAATTAACGACAGTCATTAAGTATAAATAATAGTCTAGTCGTTTATATGACAAAAGAAGAAGATGTCGCGATGGGAGTCCCATCCTCTGCCCGTGTGTGCATAATCTTTGTGTAGAGTCTTTCAATTCTTTGTAAATTCAAAGGATGAGCATCTAAAGAACTAGCTGTTCACTGGATATTTTCTTGTTGTAATGTGGATCCTTACAAGTGCAGGTAGTTTCTCTATATTCCTGGATGTCCTTGTATCATGCACAATATTTGAAAAGAAAATTTATCCATACACAGGGAACTGAAGTATCTAAGTTTCTGGTTGCCCCTTCAAAGCCTATGAGCTGAGTTTTACATTGGTTTTTTTTCAATGGCACTTAATCACATGTCTCATGGCCATTATGGCAATTCTTACTGAAATTTGCCTCCCTTAAGCTTCTACGGGTTTTGTAATTATTTCTATCCAGATTTTAGAAATATTTGTATCCTCCATGGGTGTGTACAATTTCCAGTTATTTCCAGACATGCTTAAATTGCTTTACCCCTTCTTCTTTTCTCCTTTTTTTTGCCCACCCAGATAGCCAATACAATGACAAAAGTTGGAAAGTTGTTGGCTTCGCTTCAAGTCTCCCAAACCACAAAGGAACCGAGAAGTGAAACCCGAATGTTCAAGGTAATAGAAAGATATAAGAAACTATGATGAAAAACATATGATGGGAATTTTAATGCATCTCTTTCTTGTTCACAGTTTGGAGAGCTTCAAGTCGCAATTACTGCAGATAAAGCCAACATAGGGGCTGCAATTGCGTTTGTTTTCGGGTAACTTCAAATGAGCAAAACAAGTTCTGCCAACTGTTTCTTGCAGCTCAGCGCACGGCCTGAACAGATAACTATAATGCAGAATCATATCTTGGGAACTAACTCAGGGAATCCAAAATGTTCCTGAAAGTTCATTGCAGTATGCCAATGACAATGCTTTAATATTAGCTAAGGTAACAACAATAGCTATGATTATTCTTTCTGTTGATTATTCTCTCGCCAGTGTTGACAATTGTTTACTCAATTTCATGTAGTCCTTGAGAGGTGCACTTCTTGCAGCTGGTTATTCATCCACATTCCTGTCAGCCTTTGCGTCAGCGGGACTGATTTTACTTGGAATACAACTAAAATCAGAGGCCAACCAGAAGGATAAGTGAGACCCTGTACATATCATTGTCTTTCCAATATTGTATAAAGAATTTGTTCTTTCTATCATACGACATATGATACCACTTGTTAAAATTGTCTGCGTTGATACCAAGGGGTACCCCTACATATGAGCGTTGCAAAATCAGTTTTATCAAGTAATTATGTTGACCAAGACTACAGCGGCAAAAATTAGGAGGAGGATAAAAAATGGATCATCTGCAATCAACTTCACCTAGCAGATGCACCAAAAATCAACAGACAATCACACAAGGCAGATGTGATGACTTTCCAACTGAGAGATTCATTCATTCATCTTCTTTCTCTTAATTCTACAGTCCGATCTCTCCCTGATCAGACCTCCGACCTCCTCCAACTCCTATATCAAATCTCCCTCTCTCCTCACCTTGTTCTAAATTTTCTATTTTGCTTTTTGTGGCACGATTTCCACCCCATTTTCTCACGCTCTCATTTTCGGTTGATGTGTTTGAGAATGGACACCCAATTCGATTTTACTTATGCTTCTGATTTGATTTGATTTTTTGTTGGTGGGGTTATGTAAAGCTTCGACATTTACAATGTTAGATTACAACCGTGCTGGTCTAAGCTCCGTTTGTCATCCATTTTGTGGTGTGAGATTTGAGCCTCAATTTCGAACTGCGGAGTATTTTAAAACATTAAGGGCATGAAGTAGCTTGTGTCATTTTTTATTTAGAGTTTGAGATCTGATGTGGCAAATGATCTGTTTACCATCCTCTCTCATACTGTAATTGTGTGTGATTGCCTAGTGTGGGGTTGGTTGTATTTGATGTCGTTAAAGAGTGAACAGTTAGGTAACATAGATTGATTGTCCATCAAAATTGACAAACTTCACATCTTATTTAAATATCGCGATAGATCGCGCCATAATTGTACGGAGGTGATAGTCCAGACCAGTTGAGTGTTTTTACTAAAATTAAATGGCCATTGTAAAAAAAAAAGATAAATTACAAATATATTATTTGTACTTTCATCTGATTTCAAATCAGGTACCGTATTTTGTAATTTTTCAATTCGAGTACTCTAAGACTAATTTTAAAACTAAAAACACACTATAATTCATCTTATTGAATGTGAATTCTCATTATCATGCAATAGACTATATGATTTATAGTGTTGGTGTACTAAATCTCATGAATTGTAGTGTTTTTTTATTTCAAAATTAGTCTTAGAATATTTAAATTGAAAAATTACAAAGTACGGTACATGATTTGAAATCAGATGAAAGTACAGATAATATATTTGTAATTTACAAAGTTAAATTTGAAAAAAAAAAATGAAAGTTTAAATTCGTGTAAGGCAGAGCAGAGGAGCTCATCACGGACACCTCGGCGATCTGTCGGCTCGGCCGTGGTGGGTGGCGCCGGCGGTGTGGCTGCTGAGTTTGATAAGTAGCCCTTCTTGGGCTGGCCGCATCGGACTTGGGTCCGGTTTGAAATATATAAATCAATTCACTGAAGAAAAAAGAGAGAGAAGCTCTGTTTAGGGTTTTGGAGGGTGAAGAAAGAAGATGGAGTTTTGCCCGATCTGCGCCAACATGCTGCAATTCGGATTAGAACTTGGGAATGGCAGATTCCGCTGTCTGACTTGCCCTTACGTCTGTTTCATCCAAAACAAGGTACGTTCACTCTTCATCATAATCATCCATCAACTCCTTTCCCTTTGTTTTTTTGCTAGTGAATCTCTTCTATCAATATTTGCAGGCAAAGATCAGAAACGAGAAGATTTTGACGAAGAAAGATATGGATATCATCGTCTCTGAAAACGACGGATTGGAAAGAATGCCCCACACTGAGGGTATGCTACATACTTTTTTTCTGTTGTTCATCACTTGGATTCTCAGAAATTTTTTGCTTTGGTTTCTGTGTTTGTCACTAGTGATGAGATTCTTGAGGGTGTAAATCAGTCAGTTTGATTCTTGCTTTCTAAACCGCCTGGCAATGCCGATGGCAGCGCATCAGGGCTCTAGTCATGCTTTAGTAATTTTGGGTGGCGATGTTATCACTGGAGTATAACTCTGATTGTTGATTCTCCTGGTTGTGGTATCATCTTCTCGCATTTCAATGTAAGGATATTTCCGCAATAGGCACTTAAGACCTGACTTCTGAGGGTTTCTCATACTCATCGTAGATGCACTTATTAGTATCACTCCCTCGTTAGCTAAAGAGAACCTACGCCCTATGGCAGCTTTTTCATTCAAATTTACCAGATTTCAACTTTGTTTGGAGAATTTTCGTCACGGCATGCTTTGTATAACAAAGTTAATGTAGTTTGAATCCAAATGGAATCAATCATTGTATATCTAAGCTTCTTATTTTTCTGAAAAATAAATTAGACCTGTGAAAATATGTGCTTTTGTTTAACGAAGTATGGATTGCTTTTGTTTGGAATTGTTTTCTCAACTGTTTGCCATATCTCCGCTGCAGCAACCTGCCCTAACTGTCACCACGATAGGGCTGCTTTCTACGAGCAACAAACTCGGTCAGCAGATGAACCGGCAACCTTATTTTTCACCTGCCTGCAGTGCAAACACAAATGGAACCAGTAACTTGCTGAGTGAAGAAATTACATTTACGAATGTTCGTTGGAAAGTATGTACTCGTACTGTCACTGCCTTTGGTTTTGACTATTTCATTGACACAGGTCACCACCACCTGTATAATGAACTTAATCTAGCACTTGTATGATGAACTTTATTAAGCGATGCAGCTGCACAATAAAGAGGTTCTGCTGTTCACTTTCATTCCTGTGCCTGCAGTTCCACATTTTTCTGAATTTTGTTTGTTGGATTGGTATTTGCCTTCTTATATTATTTCCTTTATGAATTATGCATTACATTTCAGTGAAAAAGTCAGCAGAATGAGTTGCCTTTTATTGCTAAGGCCATGAAATATGGCCAAGAATTCAAAAGTCACAGGAGCTAGCAAGACTAGCTAAAACAAGCCAGTATTAAGCTAGTGTAACAAAACCATAAGAGTCTGCTCGAAGAGCTTTCCTCTGGATGGAGGTGGTTGAGCCCATGGAAGTGGCATCGGACGACGAGACTTATGGCTGCCTGGTTGGTTTGAGAATTGGCTTTGCAAACTTTGACCACCAGCAAGTAACACAGTATTTCTATGCGCATAATAGCGAAGGCCTGAGGAAGGAGATGAACATAACAACCGAAAATAAGAGTCACTCAAAACCCGGAGTTCCTTCAGTTGAGGTCCAGCGTCAAATAACCAGTAAAGGATATGAGCAACGAATTTTGCCTCCACCTCAAAGACATTGCTAGTATTATTCTCTGTGCCGAGAGACTTACAGTTGTCTGGATTCATTATGCCCAAAATGAAGTCTTACAGTTGCTCACTATTCGAATCTATAAGCCCTGAGTGATATTCTCATCACTCTGATTGCATAATGTGGACAGTGTAGAACATTGGGTCAAAGTGCCGAACCTTTGCAACATAATAGCGCATTTTATTAATACCTCAGAAAAGATGTGCAACTGTGACCCATGTAAACTATTTCCTTCCTCTGAGCTACTCGGTAATCAATATAGATACTCTGACAGTGACTGACTGACTGATAGACGAAAGTTGTAGTAGGCTACATTTCGAGGCTCATGGCCAGTTCTAAAAGAGTTTCTACTTGGTGTATTGTCCGTTGCTTTTCCTGTTGTTTAAGTCTGTTTGCGATGGATTCAGGATCAAAGCCTTCTGCAGTCTGTATTTCACTTTGTTCCTCTCGGACCTCTTGCAGCAGCTCATCCACTTCTCTGATAAAGTCTATCCGTAGAAGCGGGTCTTCAACCTCGGGCGGCGGTCTGAATGGACCTTTTTGCTGTTACAAGTGAGACACCCAGTCATTCAGAAACCAAATCCCACCACTTCTATGATTTTAGTATGTATGATCCACAAGAAATGGATGACTAGTTGTACCATGTCGAAATTGTCAATATCAAATCCAGCAGGCATGACTAGACTGAAAGGATCCTCTCTTGGAAAAGTTTCGACCATGAGTTTCTTGCATTCCTTTAGCCAAAGTTCATTATTACAGCCATCGTGCATGTTCAAAAGTTCATTGAGCAGTCTCATGGCTGGAGAAGCCTCCCGTTTCAAAATCTCCATCTGAAATTTATGAGATCAACATATCAATTTTCAAAATTAACGACTCAAATGTGGCAACAAAAAATCGAACACATATCTGAACTTAATGTAACTGCGAATCCAAAATCTTCAAGGTATAGACCTACCTCAACCCTTCTGTATAAGAGATCTAGACTTCGAATCGCATCCTTTTCTTCCTGGAAATTTCATAATCATAACTTCCATCAATTTAATTTTACTGACATAACCAAAGGAATGAATCAACGTTTCCAAAATGAACATAAACAACTGAACTATAGATAAACGCAAGACACTTATGCTATGTTCGGTTTAGGGAAAGTTTCATGTAAAGGAAAATTAGATGGAAAGTTAGAGAAATTCTTTATTTGGTTTAGATGGAAAATTTCAAGGAAAAAAAGTTTGATGGAAAATTGTATGGAAATTTTGGTTAATAACAATAGGAAATAACATTTTCCTTTATACTTTCCATGATAAACAAACAAGTGGAAAATAAAATAGATTCCATGAAGGATTTGGTTTCCATTCTATTTTCCATCTAATTTTCCTTTCCATAAAACTTTCCCTAAACCAAACACACCCTTAGGTACCTAGCTATTGATCATGATTATGTACATAATCGGCACTATGAGAATAGAAGCTAAAATCTTTGCACCTGATAGTGCGATCTAGAGCTAGTATTTTAGCATGTCTATATGTACTAAATACACCGCCAACAAATGTAAACTTGAAACTCACATCACGACGAGCAAGATCAAGCCGATTCCATATAACCATTAGCACAATTTCAGTTAAGTCTCCTTTCTCAGCGGCTTCCTCAATTTTCTGAAGACAAGTGCATGCAAGTAATATGAAATGAGTTTCTAAAAAAATGATGTTTGATTCTTAAGTAGAAGCGAAGAGGACTGAACCATTGTGAAACTCAACAAATAATGAAAATTAATTTAATACCTGTTCAATTTCCTCTTCAGCTTTGAGAAAGCTTGCCACCAATCTCCTAGCCTGCTTCACTTCCTCTTCAGGATACTCATTCAACCGTGTCCCAATTTCTCGATACTCCTTCACCTTTCTCTCTTCCTCATCATCCTCCGCTTGACGCTGACGATGGAACTCTTTTGTCCTTTCTCGCTGTTGGGCTTGCCATTCCTAAACATAAACAAGTCAATTCAACAACATCCTGTTAAACCTTAAACCTTAAACCTCAACATCTACTCCGAGTCTTCTGACTCTTTTCGGCATGCTTTCTTCGTGAATCACTCGCGAATCAACATATGAGATAGAAAGCATGTATATGCAATAAAATGACACAGAATTGCAGTAACAAAAATCTACTAATCCAAAAATCTAAGTAGAAGTGAGAACTGAGTGTAGAACTCCAATTACAAACAGTCCAAACCCCTAATGAAACATTTACAAAAGGCTAGTGAAAAGAGCTTCACTTCAATACAAACTAGTGAACTACACAATTCAACAGACCCAACTGATAATTAAATTCAAAAATGTTTCTCCATACATCATCATAGTACTCTTTAGGTAGTCCCTCAATCTCCAGCTGCTCCTTACAGTGCAACCTTCGACAACCTACGTAACACCCAATTGACCAAAACACGTCAGCACAAGACACTGCTTGCAAATTCAAACTAGGGTTTTGCGAGGGCTCAAACCTGTAAAATGTGAAGTCGTCAACTTGAAAGAAGCGATCTTTAGAGGTACTGAAACCATCGTGCGGGCTGAAATGGGCGTGTATGGCCATGTGGGAGGTGCGCACGTTAAAGTAAGAATCTTTACCTCCATTTCTGATTCTATGAGCTCACCGGGGGAGATTGTGTTTCATTCATGTTGTACTCTTTTTAGTTTGACAATACAACCTTGTAATTATTATGTATTTCTGTTTACCACCCCCATCTTGTTCTCCTCACAAACTAAGTATTCTTTATTATGTAAGCTTATCAAGTGTCACCAGAATCTCTTCCTATGACTTTTGTTATCTTTGTAAAATTTATAATGTTATTACAAGGGGGTGGTCATGTTTCTGTTTATAGGGAATTAAGAAGTCTCATTAGCTATTTGCAGAGAAAATGATAGTACAGCAGTGTGGTTGAGCTACTCCATCGAATAAGATATGTCATTCGAGTCCTTAATCTTTATGTAAGTGTGCTGATGAAGGCTGTCATTGTGTCACTTCATGAAAATAAATTTATAATACATATGTTCACTAGTTAGTAGTAAGTACAGGCTCGATTCGCTGGGACTAAATTATTGAACGTTTAAAAACTAGACAATTAGACAACATAAAAGACACAAAATCTGGGGGTTTTAGTAATAATAGTTAATCAGGACAAAAGAACAAAGAAATCAAATAGATAAAATATACATCTCATATCTCAGAGTGTGAACAATTGCTCCTACTTTACATTCATCATATGAATGTAATGAATTCTATATGTCTAACATGTTCTAGTAGGTTGTTAGCCTAAAAATAAGACATACGTAATTGTGCTACCGTGGTAGGAAATTCAAACTAAGATGTGTTGCTTTCGTAGAACTTAGGATATATTAATATATATGCTCTTATTTAATGGCATTGGCTTTTGCCCTCACAATTGGATCTAAGCGCTTAGGTTTCATGCAATGAGACACTACACGCATTGAGTTTGTCATGCAATTTAATGCAATCATTCACTTTGTGTGGAATAATAATATCAATCTAGATAATAAACATAAACTATCTCACGATAATAATCACAAGTTTACGGAACCTGAACTACATAAGAGAATTAGCCACAAAGGGTTATAGACATGAGTAAAAAGACAGGAATACTCCTTACAATCAAACTCAAACATATACTACTTAAGATCCCTTCAACTCTCTTTATAGAAGTGTGGTTTAGCTTAGATTTCAAGCTATGGTTTGATGACAATATCTGACGTAAATCGTCCGTAGATAATGATAGGATTTGGACTTCTTCGACTCATGGAAATCAGAATTGAAATAGGAGTCAAATTAGGAAGTTTATCGACCCAAAGATTTATTTTGATTGGTTTTGCAAATATCCAATGAGAATTAGGAGCTATATAATTGTCTGATCTTTCTATAGCCTTTTGAAAAGTGTAAATCGAACATCTGAGTCAAAAGATATGCTCCTCAGTTCTTGCTCTCAGCTGATCACTGTCTTCTATCCGATTTCTTCTCCTTGTTTGAACTTTACTCCAAAACTTCTATTTTAGCAAATTCTTTCATTAAAACCTACAATCACCCAAAAATATAAAAATTAGCTCAAACCATTAAAATAACACTTAAGAACGGTCCAGAATTAGGTGAGTTAAGTATAAATAAGATGGAATAATTTGGTCTTATGACGTACCCCCTTGCCTATTTACGTTGTAAGTTTCTACGATATCAATAAAATATGTCTTTTGTTTTAATCGATTTCTCGACTCACCCAATTTAAATTATTGCGTGATTCGCACCCCTTATGTGATACATTACTTGTAAGATCAGTTTTTTGCCTTAAAGATACTCGATTTACGTGAGAAAGACTATTTGTCTGAATTTGGTTCAATTTTCAAGAGACTTGCAAGGAGTATAATTTTGCTCATCCTCTCAAGCTTTTTCACTTTTGTATATATTCATGCACATGGACACCATAGATTGATTGTAAAGGTATTTATGCTTTATATCCAAGTGTACAGTGCACTATGTAACTTACGAGAAGAAAAGTTCAGGGGGCTGGGGCGCCAACTAAGCATCCACCAATATCATCTTAGCTTTGCTTTTGAACAAAGAAAGTATACGAAGAAATCATCACCCACCACAAATCCAATGGCCACGACAGATTGTTGTTGTAGTAGCACACCTCCAGACTGCACTCACTCACAACTTATTAAAGCTCCAATCTTATATTCATTGGGTCAAGAACCTTGAAATCTGAATCCATTTTGTAGTAAATAAAATGTAAGTGTCTGTGAGCAAATATCAATAGAACAATGTATGGATAATGAAATGGAGGATGGAATCTTGAATGGGTCTCATTATCAATGAATGTAGTGACAACCATTTTTTTTTAATAGATTATTTTATTAATAGAAGTCTAAATAGACTCATTGCCAAAATGCGGACAAGAGGTGGTACAAAGGCTAATGATGACTTGAATAACCTAGAAAGGGGAGGGTTCGAAGAGCCTACATGAGTTGGCACGGGACCTAATGAGCTTGGCTCCAGGAGTCTAAATCAAATGGCGATGCAGGAGGGGTGCTGAGACTTGGACGGGGAGCGGAGCGCTCGGGCATGATGCGTTGGGACGCGGTGCGCTGGGGCACGACCGGCGCCGGAGAGTTGAGCGTTGAGACGCACAGGACGCTGGTGCGAAAGGGCGTGTGGCATATGGACTGGGGCTTGGGCGCTAGAGCTCCCGGGCGTGAATGGGTGCGGGCGCTGAGACGCGGGGTACTGATGTGTTGGGCGATGCGACTCAGACACTAGGGTTTTGGGGCTTGGACGCTGAGGCGCGAACCCTGGAGCGAAGAGTTCAGGGCGCAGGCGAAACCTAGGCCCGCGCTAAAGCAGACGACTCCAGAAGTTGCATGTCTGTCCGCGGCTAAGGGTGTGGGCCAAGAAAGTGATGACGAAAATGAATCTGGTTGAGTTTCTTAGGCAAGTCTAATGCTTGGCTTTTTCATCTTTGCTTTATTGAGCTTCTTTTCTTGTTTCTTGCTCCCATTTTCTAGCTTCTATTTGGTAGTCAAGAAAGTGATCTGAGCAGCCGAATTCCCTGTCCAACACACAACTTTTTGTCTGTGTATATTTTTGAGCGACTGAAATTTGAAGGAGATCATTTCAAGGGTACTGTCCATATGCAAAGCTCAACTTTCCATTTTCTATTAGGAAAGAAAAAAGTGCACACAAATATTTATGATACAACATGAAAGGATCACATCTCGACTTCTCAGGGCTCTATAGGCTAGAAAGATTACAATAACACGAAACTATCACCAACCTCGCCTACCATTATCAATCAATACTGCAAAATAAATAGGGAAAAAGCTATGTCAACACAAAAACCATATGCTCCGCAACCGTGTTAAATGGTCTCTGTCTTGCAGCCCTCTGAGGAAGGATCTGATTGCAAGGCGTTCCGCGGCATGTGTCATGAAAGACGCTAGCACAATGCCCCCCACCACCATCAAACCCAGTCTGCAATCAAATCATTTGTCAAGCCTCAATTTCTACTTGGTTTAGTCAACCAGTGAAAAGTCCATACCTAAGGAAAAGAGCAGTGATCCCGAGTAAGCATGGCAGTGAAGGAGCCGCTACAGCCAGGAAAGCCATGCCTAATCCGTAATACCAACCACTGAAATCTGCAAGCTGATGGCCTAAAGTTGACAGAAACACTGGCTAGGGTTATCCACAAGTGCAGCATGATTTAGTGAATATCAGGGACATCATTTTGTAAATCTATCGGGAAAAAAGGACGCGGAAAAACCTTTTCTAGAGTGGAAAGTGGGAGACTCTTGAAGCGACGAACGAGCACCGACTGTTCGTCCCCATGCATAGACCAAACGCAGATATCCACCAAACATTACAAAAAATAATACGAACGTCCACTCGTACATCAGGAACAAACCAGTCCACGGCATTACTTGTCGAGGGACAATTGCAAGAGCAAACGCAAATGACAGCAAGGCAGCCAAAAAACACATGATGATCGACACTCCAGGCAAGTAAACAGGCACCTTTTGTAGCGCAGACGATGACTGCATAGCCGTCAAGACAAGGTATTCAAACATGCCTAAAGAATCCATTTCATATATTTCCCTTGGCACGTAAATAAATTATCTGTTTTAGTTTCTACTTGGGAAGAAGAGCTCATACCTGGTGAGTTGAATGCGGGGATGATGATGAAGACATGGTGGCATACGGAAGAGCACCGGCAGAGCTAAACTGGTAGTACAGGTGCCTGATCAGATCCCCGATTGAGCTTCTACCAAGGGAGTGAAAGACCTCGCGCGTCTATACCAACATTTGAGAGCTTCAATATCTCTGATGCTTTCTTTAGGCTTCCAAAAATTTACAAACTGACAAAACCTACCTGAAGAACTGGGCGACAGAAACAGATGAGGACACAGACCAAAGGCAGAACAAACAAGAAATAAACCAGAAGAGCATCCACAGGATTTCTTCCCCGTTCAGTTCCAGGCAGTGATTCAGGAAGTTGCTCCCTGACATTCTACACCATCAAAACATTCTCCAAGAGGTTAAATACATATCTATTATGAGCAATGTGCATAACCAAGGGAGTAAAAGAGAGTTAAACACCTGCCAAACATCTACAGGCTTCAAAAGCCATGCTGTCCACCAATCCCAAGGCTTAAGAGGACCGAGTGTGTAATGAATAATTCGAAGTTCACTCTCATCCACCATCCACTAGAAATCATGTTATAAGCACGTCAGCTAACTTTCTCCCTCTGATTGAATGCGGGAAAACATGAACAAAAGAAATCCATGGAACATACTCATATATGAAATTGACTATCATACGTTTCGTCAACTGAGATTCAAATCAAGCTGTTACCATAACACAAGTAGAGACATCATCAAAACCTTCAAGGGCCAGTACCTTATTGGCAAGCATGTACAGTCCAACATCAGCGTTATAGAGTGTTGAGAGACGCTCCATATCAGGAACCGGTTGAGAACTTCTCACATTTGCTGGTAAGTCTGGATCAAAAACATGTGCATTGGGGAATTCGGCGTAATATGAGTTGAGGAAGCCCTGGTCCCCTGCCAGCAAAACAAAATTAATTTGGAAGAGGATTCAAGATGATCATTTGAATGCAACATTTTCTGCATTTGCATTGATCATATCTGTTGGAAATTGACTAGATTTCTAAATATGAATTTGGAAGAGATAATCAACTTATTTGGAAGTTGATTAATATTAGGAATCATATTTTTTGTAGGTTACTAAATTACTATTTTGGTAGGATTAGGAATCCAATTTGATTTAGTATTAGTAATCTAAGGATGTTCTAGTTGTAGGAATAATTTGAGAGACTCGGTAGAAGTCCTCCAGAAGAATTCATGAAGGATTCTTCTTGAGCGGTGTAGAGTTTTAGTAGATTTTTGGTTAGAGAAAAGAGTGTTGAGAGGTGAGTCCATTCTTGTAATACATATCTATAAATAGTGGAGATTGTGAACGTAGACTCTGTTGAAGGGCTGAACCACGTTAAAAATATCATGTGTTTCTTTCGTCTTTTATTCATATTATTGTGTGTTGATGCGTGTTATTCATGTGAGTATCTCGTGTCTATATCCCGCTGCGCGTGTCGGGTAGAGAGAAGAGGTCTCTCCCCCTTGACAATATCAGCCACCCATTTTATGGAGAGGTGTCTTGTTCGATCAACACAATACTGTTCAGGGAGATGCAGCAACAAGTGCATAATAAAGAATACCAACAAGAATAAAAAATGAGTATGATCTAACCTCCGGTGTAGGAAAACAGCGTATTCACTTTGCTCATCATATCATTGAAAACTTTCTCAGACGGCTCCACAACCATAACTCCCGAGTTCAGTCTTTCGGAATGCTTTAAATTAGCACAAAACTTTTGACATTGAAAAAGGTCTTCAATACTCTTCACAACAATCGTGTCAGCATCAAGATACACAACTGCACAAGAAAACACCACCTCCACGGTCAGTACAATGCCATTCCTCGACTTGCAACAGACCTTTCAACATTACCCATTCAAAAGTCATTTTAACTTATCCTGAGTTACCTTTCTTGTAGTTTGTCATATTGAAGATTTTCAGCTTGGTGTAAACACCCCAAAATCGAGTAGGACGGATTTGATTAGGGTTGGCCAACAAACTAATCATCTCCACTATCCATCCATCAGCCTGCAAATATAGATTACCACATCAACCATATCAGTATATCACTACCATCATCACTTCACTGTTCAACATTCTTGCTTCTGCAATTACCTAATACCTACAGCATCACCAAAACCCTAAAAGCAGGCAAATCCTACTAATCATTCAAAATTTACAAAACCCCATCAATTTAATCCACCAAATTACAACCAAACAACACCAGGTCTTTACCTTTAGAAGCTTCTGAGCGTAATCCGAGACGCCATCGGAGACCAAAGCCACCAGGTCTTTCTTGGACCCTGTGTCGCGAATCGACTTCCCCAGAACTCGAACGCCCAGCAGGAACTCATCTCCGTAGAGCAGCGTCACATACGCCTCCGACGACGTCTGAGCCTGAGACCCAGCTCCACAACTAACCCCCGATTGGCCGATAACTAATCCGGCGAGTAGCACTACAGTCCAAAACCGACGATTCTCGAGACTCCCCAATTCCATTTGTTCTCCGATTTTCTCGATGCGACCAGCGAACATCACAATGTTTCCAATTGGTCAGATTCATTTATGTATGAGTTCATTGTTTTGAAAGATTATAAAGTTTGGAGTTTTTTTCCTTTTCGAATTTTCATTAGTATGTTTTTTTATCATAAAGTTTGAATCTTGGGACACACGTCAGGCAGATCCGACAACATATGACATTTTTTACACACGGGTTTTAAAAATACAAACATGTAAAACAAAATATATTTACACCCGGGGAAATGGCGGTTGCCTTGCGACTCATATTGTCTCGGAAGTGGAGTGGAGGACAGGTTTTAGGAACTCATAGTTAAACTGAGGTTGTTAACAGTGTGGGTCGTCTCACTAGTTGATGTTCTCAACCGCCAATCTGAAAAATATGGGAAGCAAGGTTGATGAGCTTCTCGATATATGCAGTGGAATTGTAAACAATGGCTGGGCTCCTTTATCGCATGTACTACAGCCACGCTGATTCTTGGATGATGATCCCTTCTCAAAAGTGTTAAGATAGATATGAAGTTTGTTATAGAAGAAAAATAGTTGTTGTAACAAGCTCGATGTCATCCGAGCTGATCTTATCTCTTTTGTTATAACTATAATTAGAGAAGTGCAACAGCTCGAATGAAATACAACAATAACAATTATTCTTTACAAACATATTACTTTCTACATGATATGAGGAGCCATCAAACTTAATTAAGAAAACTATCTCCTGCGGGGGGCACAACTCCGACCCTACCTCAGAGGACAACAATTGTTAGAAATCGTCGATGGCAATGTCTTGCCCAGCAAAGATGATTTCCCGGACAATCGAGTCTGAGACAACGCGGGTCATCAATTTGGAGTATACCATGTGGATGCAAAGGGATCAATACGTCCTGGGTCCATGAGAAGTGTGGCAAACCCTTGAGAACATGTATGTCTCGGGTTCACGCATTCATGTGATGTAGATCCGACGCCAACTTGAGACTATCAAGAAGAGAGGAGATCAATCTCCTGCTGACTACTATCACGAGGTAAAGCAACTTATTGATTCCCTTGCAACGGTTGGTCAACCTCTCCGAGATGATGAAGTAACAATATACATGTTCGTCGGCCTCGATGCGGAGTACGACTTCCTCGTTACGCCGATCAGCACCAGGAATGATGTCGTAACTCTTACTGATTTTTATGAACACCTTGTAAGCTTTGAGGCCCGTCTTGGGCAGAATGATTCATTCATGCAGGTCTTAGATAATTCGATCAGTTTCACCTCTCATAACATAAAAAATCAATCCAACAATCATGCCCGCAATAGTGGTCGCAGTTGTGGACGTGGTGGTGACAACCAACATCATCGTCAACAACGTTCATATGGCGCCTAGATCTTGTGTCAGGTGTGCGGAAAAGAAGTGCATAGTGCTCTGAGATCTTGACACTAATTTAATCAAGCTTATCAAGATTAACAGAGTGTTGCAAGTATAGCTGCTTCCTTATATGTCGTCGACAACAACTTTTATGTTGATTCCAGTACAACAGATCCTATAACTAGTGAGCTCAACAAGATGAGTGTCAAAGAGAGACATGCTGGCAAGAATCAAGTACAAATTGTTAGCGGCATAGGTATGCCTATTTATTATGTTGGCCATAGTCGATATCAAGCATTTAGAGATTCTTCTTTGCAACTCCAAAATATTCTTCATGTTCCACTTGCAAGAACTTTACCCAATGGTTGTTTACATCATTTAAACGAATTTGTCAAAACTGTTGATTGTTATCCGAATGTTATGATTGTATATTTAATTTTATTAATAGTGCATGTTACCGTAGCATAAGTTGAAAGATGCTTTTCAAAATTAAAGTTATTGAAAAAATATTTAAGATCGTCAATATCACAATAGATGTTAAATGATTTATCTATCTTATCGATTGAAAAAGACATGTTAGTTAATATTGACTATAACACTCTAGTTAATAATTTTACTACAAAAAAATGCTCGAAGAAATAATATTAAAATATTTTATTTGTGTTTTTTTAAGTTTGTAGGTCAAAGAAAATGTGATACTTTTTTGGAAGTAAAGAGAAACGATGAAGATGTTGTAAATGAGTCATAGTTTATGTCATATTTAGAAGTTGTATATAATTAGTATTTTAATATGTATATAGATTGTTAAAGATTTTGATTCAGTGCGTATAATTTGAAATTACTTGAAAATTTATATTGGGCTCGAAATATATTTCGTCTGAAACCCTGAAATTATTATGAACATGTCTGACGACACTCTTATATATTAAGCACTGCAAAAAAAAATCCAATCCAATTTATTTAAAAATATTATAACTATAAAATATTGAATGAAGTTTCAAAAAAGCAATAAGCACTGTAGAATTTTCTAGGTTGAAATCCGACAACCGCCCATCCATATCATTTCATGGTATTCTATCAAAGCCCGTGAAGGTTTTTCTATGAGAAGCCCAATTTTGATCTCCCCAGCGTTTCTCTGCTTTCAATTTTCATCGAGAATGAAGCTTTGTCAGTGACTTCTTTGGGGTCTTTACGCAGCAGAGCCTCCTCATCTCTGAATTTTGATACAAAGTTTCAACCTTGCCGAGCTTCCTGTAAAACCCAGAACTGGGTTTTCCGATCAACTGATTGACTCGACGAGAGACGTAGAAGTCGTCGAAGGATGTTGTTTCAGGTGGGAGGGCAAGGGACTCGTCCCACTTTCTTCGAAATGGCCGCCGCCCAGCAGCTCCCGGCCAGTCTCCGAGCTGCTCTTACCTACTCCATTGGGGTATATCTTTAGCTCCGTTACTGCTATTCTTTATCAGTTTGGGCCGCGGGGGTCGAATTGACTAGGGTTCTGAGGTTTTTCTAATTTCTGATGAGGCGGTTGATTCAATATATGTGCCGATTGTAGATTTTATTTGTATCTTTTAGGCTGTGTTTGGTTTAGGGAAAATTTAGTGGAAAGAAAAATGTGGAGGAAAATTGGTAAAATTCAATGTTTGGTTTAGATGAAAAATACGAGGGAAAGAAAATTATGTGGAAAGTTAGAAGGAAAGTTATGGTAAATTAAAAGGAGTTTTGAAACTTTACTTCAAATTTTTCATTCTAAACCAAACAAAGGAAAATGATGGAATCTATGATGAATTTCACTTTCCATCAAATTTTTCATTCCCTACAATTTTCCCTAAACCAAACACAGCCTTATGGATTGCTTCGATGATTCTATTGCAAGACAATCAAGTTAATGATAGTAGAGTTGCTTGTGGGATAATACGTTATGCTCAACTAAGACTGTAGTTGTAGGACATGTGAGTTCTGAGAGCCCATGTGTAATTTTTCTCTTCTGGTGAGAGTTGGAATGTAAGTTGATCCCTAGCTATTGATCCTTGGCTGATTGAATTTTGAGTGGTTTAGAGGTTAGGTGTGTTTTGTTTTTAAGAGGTGATCTCTTATTAAGTGTTCAGCGAATCACATTTTGTTTGCTTGACTTGAATGGTAATTTGTACAGTCTGATTCATTTGTTGTCAATTTGACATTTGAGTCGTTCATATCTGGATTAAATATCGCATCATTATTAAAATTATCACAAATATATTTTACCCATATTACTTCTTCATTCAAATTGTACTTTCAGTTTTATATTTTTATTGTATCTCATGTTACACATGAATAAATTGAAATATGTTCCAAAAAAAATTTGCATTGTAATCATATTTATAATTTTTTTTTAAAATTATGAAAATTGTAAAAGAAAATAATATATAAAGATGTTTGAAAGTGAATTATCAAAAGAAAGTTAATCATTCAGCAATCAAAGATGTTTTAACATTTGGTTAGACCAATGCAGTTTGGCACTTAATTTTACAGAATGACATAGTCACGTTCTAAAAGTGAATATGATGTGTTGTTGAAGTGATTCAAGATATATATATTGGAAATTTGGGAATGGAAGAAATTAGCTCTAATTAGGTGAGCTTGCCGGCTATAAAGGGTTTAAAATGGATTTGTGTTCAATGTCCAAGTATCATGTTTATTTAATTATGAAAATTGTATTGAGGATATAAGGAGGGAATGCTTGTAGGTCTTAGCACTAAGAAGGCCTCTTCTACATCGGGTGTTGGACTATGAGGATGAGTTCTTTGCATTACTGATGTTAGTTCTCGAAACCCATAGCCTGCGGACTACTGGTATTCTAACTCTTTTCATTCTCTTGTCTAATCTCCAAAACATCTTTATAGTTCTGTTTTTGAGGGCTTGATATAAATGTTTGACGATCAGGTGATGTGGCGTGGGATATTTTTTCACATCTGAATTCTGATTTAGTGTGCATGCCTCTTGTGGTTTCAGATGCCTCTTTTGCTGAATCTTTATATGGCTTGCGAAGAAGAGGAGTTAAGCTTAAGCTTAAGCTTAAAACGGATACTACTGCTGTTTCTGACCCTGGTGATGCTGTTCAGCTCTCAGGGTTAAGACGAAACCAAAAAGTGTTGTCAGTTGTATTTCTGGTAAAACATCTAACTTCTGTAAGACTCTTGGCAGGAAACGTTTTTATACTAACCATATTTCATCAATGTAAGCCATAATTACTTGCAAGATAGAACGCTTATCTCTTTTTTATCTTTTTATAGTCATGGGCACAACTCTGATATCCAATCAAAATCTATTTGAGAATAGGCTATCATTCCCCTTTGCAAGTTGTTAGTCTCCTTTTTGAATATTTGTTATGAAGTATCGTGACTGCTTTATGTGTTATGTTTTGTCAGGTTGTTTTGCCATATTTTAAGTCTAAATTATATTCAGTATATAACAAAGAACGGGAAGCTAGACTGCAAGCAAGTTTATGGGGTGATGTCGAAAGGTTTGATGATGTTCACCTTTTTGATGAGCGGAGTCCCTCTAGCCTGGCCGCACCTGTGGATGCTGAGGCATCAGCTCGAGCACGTTTGATGAAGAAATTCCAGAAGTTTGTTGGTGTGTGTTATCCATGGTTGCATGCTGCAAATGAAGGTGAGCCATTAGATGCTGCCAACAAACACTTAAAACTTTTTTAAACAATTATTACTACTTTTTCATTTCTATTTGTTTTAGCTTCATATGTGTTTTTATGTATGTTCTTCCACCCGTTTGAGTGTCTAACTCCACTTTTTATTTGCAGGGACTTCATTTGCTTATCAGTTACTTTACTTGCTGGATGCCACTGGCTTTTATTCTCTGGGGTTACATGCACTTGGGATTCATGTGTGTCGGGCTACAGGGCAAGAGTTGGTACACGAAGACTAAAATTTTCTAACACTGGAATTAATGGCTTTCTCTTTTTCTTTAGGTGTACATAACATTGTCATTTATGGTACTTTTTGACATCAAGGTAGATGGATACCTCTTCCAGAATATCTAAGATAAGAAACAACGAACGTGAAAGACTTCGAGGTCCGCCTTGGTTGAAGGTATTGATATTTTGATCATTTTTTCACTAACTGAGATATATACTTGGTAGATGGCAAAAATTTTGGGTCAAGTATGCAAGATAAATGCACTTGTGATTGAAATGTCTTATAACATGTGAGCAACTCTCGAGTATTTTGATCTTCAGGTACTAGGCTGTCACATATAGTGCACGTGTGTAATGTGCTCCAAAAACAATGATCCAGATTCTTTCAGAATAATTTACCATTATAATCTCTCGATCCTCGTACTGGTCTTTGATATCATATCCCTAATTCTATGCAGAAAATACAAGGAGCACTACTCTCTGCGACATATATGGTGCTTGACTATGCGCAGACCGGTCTAATCGCTGCAGTGTTTTTCTTTAAGGTGAGTTGATTCTTGAACAAATGAGTGCTGGGAGTAATGCATCCAGCCCAATTCTCTTCTAAACAGATGTTATACGTCCTTGTTTTCTCGAGCTTCCTCGTGAAGTTGACCCTCCATTTGATTTGGAAAAAATTCTCTTGTGACATTCGATTGCATTCTACTACTCGTTAAGCCATGACACAGCTTGCTTTGTTCTATTATCCATGTAGATGATGGAATGGTGGTATCAATCTGCGGAAGAGAGGATGTCAGCTCCCACTGTTTATCCGCCACCACCTCCTCCCCCGCCCCCAAAAGTAAGTTTCCAGCCAATGATTGGGTCCTTTCTGAAAAGCAAAATGAAATATTATTTTGAATAGTTATTTATTAATTTATTTATTTTAGGTTTTTACCGTTCTAAAAATGTTGTAGGTAGCAAAAGAGGGGATCCCATTGCCGCCTGATAGAACAGTTTGCCCTCTGTGCTCTCAGAAACGTGCAAATCCTTCTGTAGTTACAGTTTCAGGCTTTGTTTACTGCTATGCTTGCATATACAAATATGTCACGCAGGTAAAGTTCTTACGATCCGTTTGAATCTTGGAAAATTAGTGGTATAGCGATTTTCCAAAATTTTGCAGTGCACTTTTTTGTTTTGATTCCATTTTCCATGGTAAACCAAACACAAAACTTCATTTTCCTTAAAAATTTTCTTTCCATCCCTTAAATTTTTCAAGAACCGAACGGGGTTAATCTCAACAACTGAGCAGGCTTACTGTCATCTCGCTTAAGATGTGTTATGCTGAACTGAAGGAAGGTTTTCATTGTTAACATTTTATGCAGTATAAGCGCTGCCCCGTCACATTGATGTCAGCAAGCGTGGATGACATCCGGAGGCTTTTCCATGATATTTAGAAAGCCTGGTGGTGCTGTGAAGAACCATAAAATTTCAAGTTATGGGGCCTTCAAAGGTATTTTGGAGGAGGCAGCCTCATCTGTATGTACCACTCAAAATATGTTGAGATAGCTTTGCCCCCTGGAAGTCTTCGGCGGACTTGTACCCAACTCAAATAGATGCGAAGAGGGTTTCACTTGGCTCTCCCCCTGGAATTGTTGGGTGGACATTGTGCATCTTACAAGATGTATCAAAGCCAATACCGTTAACATTTGTTACACCCATTCGGATAATATCTGAGCTAAAAGAGGTACTTCTCAAATCTTAAGACAGTGAGGTTGAAGTGAAGAGCTATAAAATAATATAATAGTGTTAAGCAGCACTTTTATAATTTCATATTAATTTTTCTTTTATAATAAATGCGTGTGTTACATTGTTGAGTCGCCATATTCCGATTTCAAAGACCCTTTCGGAGGATCATTATCCTCCAACTCTTGTTGGTTTGAAAGACTAATTAATTAGAAAGCCAATCTCTTATGGCAATCAGGAACCCCCAACCCACTTCTGCAATTACAATACAATAAATTTAACAGCCAATTTGCGAAGTTAAATTTAGTAGAAAGTGTGAAAAGAGAATTTGTACTACCTGTCAATTTGTAAAATTTAAAGTTGTTTGTAAGTTCGGGAAATTTTGATCCCACATATGTAATTACATTATTGAAAAAAACAAAAATGAGTGTATGTATACCATTGATGATTCGCTTATTCGGAATCCTCATGTGTTTTGTGTTTCAAAATCATTGTTCAGATAACTATGAATTAAGGTATACATTGGATAAACTTATGTGCTTACTATTGCAATATTGTCAAATATTATTTAACTCTATTTTTATAGGAAGAAAAAATGACAAACTATGAAAGTGCATTTAGATTCATCCATTTTTCACACTAGTACTTTCATTTTTCTAAAATAGAATAAGAAAAAAACTCATTTTTACTACCAAAATTTTTAACTTTTGCGAATGATAGATCAACTGAAATACACTCGAAAGACATTCGAGACGTAACTGTTTTTCAAAAAGAAATAAACCTTCAAAACGTACCCACTATTTTACTCGAAAAATAATTTACAGGTCATTTGGTGGATATATTTTGGGTGAAGAAGGAGAGATGAAATGAAAGAAAAATAAGAGGGGACATTTCGGAGGGTTTTAGGGGAAGTGTTTTTTCCGGAGGCTTAGTGAGGGTTTCGCGAAGGCTTTGAGAGAGCATTTGAGGTGGTTTAGCGGGGCTTTTCTACTCCCTTTTCGTTCTTTCAAAAATTATCCGACTTTTCTCCGAAACTTATTCACCCGCTACACACTCGAAAGCCCTCCGAAAGCGTGTGTCATGAAACTCTCCCTCCAATTTCCCTAAAATAAAAAAGAGAACTCGCAAATCGATCGAAATACCTCCGCACAGTGGGTTGGAGTTTTTTTTCTTTTTGTCCGAAATATCATCACAAGTTTTCCTAAATAAACCCAAAAATTATTTTCCGGTATCCTCTCCCCCGAAAAAAAGACAGAAAAAAATAAAAAATTCTGGAAGTGTTATAAGAAAAATGAGAAACATACTTAGGAAGCACCTGAATAATTATTTTCCTTATTAGGAAATATAAAAATAGTTATCTTCTAATTAAAGGAAAAAATTATTTAAAGAAAAATAGAATAACGAAATAAAGAAAGGACAGATTTCATAGAGTCTGAAGCAGGTGGATTATTAAACATATGGTAAAGAAAAAACTTATATGTTAAATAGCCTCACCATCCTATTATCAATTGAAAATACACATTAAAACTTAGATAAATAATTAGTAATACCAATCTCAACAGTCTGAAATCAAGTGTGTGTCATCCAAACAACAAGATGTTTAAAGCTTACCTCACACTGTAAAGTCTCATCTACATACTGATGAAATTATTTGTTTAGATTATAAAAACTAAAAAGAGATTCTGATTGAATCCCTCGGCAAATTGCATCGCTTGATATACTTGACAGCCTTGGTCATACACCTGAAATCTCAAAAGATCGATGACGGCTTAATAATCTTTCAATGATCGATCATTTTGGAATATGGAAAAAATCCTAATAAGTGAAAGATGAGAACAGATACCTATTGTGTTCGGTAACTCATTTGATCGAAAGGTTAAAGGCACGCAATATTGGATCTGGTGGGAGATCAAATTCCGCCTTGTACCTTGGATCATAGAGTGATTTATTTGTAAGGCGCCTGAAAAAGTCGAAATATATATGTCAATGTATGTGAAATAACTTATGCTTAAAATTTAAGAAAAAAAATACTAATTAATACGCCAATTATGTCTTAACATTTAGCCATAATCCATTTCACGTCATGCACTAAACTCTAACGACATTCTTTTGCACTAAGTCAAGTCAACAAAGATGAGAAACCCCGAGGTTTCGAGTCGGTTAAGACTCCATATCAGACTTTTTGTTTAAAAAAAATTAAAAGAAATAGAAATCGATAATTACATGGGATCCTCAGTAGGGGAAATGGATGATGGCAACCCGTAGTTGTGTAGGGATTGAAGAAATTCTCGAGTTGCTTGATTCACAGGCTGCATTTCGAAAGCAAGTGATAGACAAATCATAAGGTCAGGGATCATTCTTTTCACCACATCCATTATAAATTATACATACTTGTATTTTTGTTGCACTAGAAGAAGACTCTCCACTTGCAATGTGTCTCCATGGCGGGAGAAGGTGATGGTGATTGTCCTCTCTCCTACCGGTAAACTGCAGCATATAATTAGAAAAATCTAATGAAAAAAAATGTGAA
>NQLW01000055.1:4040932-4086873 GCA_002312845.1 Kalanchoe fedtschenkoi
TTGATGGCCATTTTGATAGAGACAAATGAATTTGATGTTTTCAAAATAGAAAAAGAAAAAGTTTTATTTTATGAAAATCAAATTGACTTTTACTATCTATCCTTATATAAATACGATACCAACGTACATGGTTATTCACGTTGAGTGATGGAGTGTTCAGCAAGTAGTTCAGGTGCTGACTATCATTGTTTAATACTGATGGTGCCATCATTTGTTGCTGTTGATTATTCCCATAATTAGGCGGATTATTACTTGCCCTGCAAGTAAAACAAATTAAATTTTCAGCGTACTAGTCATACGATCTTTACAGGATAAGATGAATGAACATACAAAATCAGATTTTGAAATGCTTTTAGAACCATAAATTTTGTTGTATTATAAACCTATAACTAAATCATACATCTCTTTATCCTCAGAAAAATCACTTTATTAAAAACACATCGGTAAAAAAATGATTGAAAGAAAGACATAATTTTACCATACATGTAGATATATATATATTTATACACTCGACGCACCTGCTACTGCTCATTATCATATTCTGAGTTGCATCAAGAGAGCCCTGCATTTCATTTTTTCAGTCAGTAACATGTAGGGTTGAAGGTAACCTGACTCATTTATCATTTTCATGTATTGTTTCTATTTAATTACATTAAGTGGAAATTGTAGTTTGAAATGGAATGAAAATTTCATACCATAAGTTCTGATACTGAATCATCAGAGAGAACTTGTGACGGTGGTTCAGATGTCTCATAAAATTGATTTTGTTGATTGCTGTAGCACATCGAGTTCATTTCTTCGGGAAGCTGTGAATCTTCTTGCATTAAATCTTTAAATGACATTGTTCCGAGTCGAGTAAGATCAAACTGATCAGATTGTTGTGGAGTATGTAGAACACTACTACATAAAAGTTTTGGCACCAATAAAAGTTAGATGTCCGTGATTAGAAATACTCGTGTAATACTTTTAATCATCAATGAGTAAGATCTGACCACATTTTTACCTCTTTCCATAGGATGATTCAGCTCCGAGATCATGGCCTTTTCTGGACTCAATGTTATTTACGAAATTTTTCCACAATGAAGTTTCATCAACATCCACCTGCAAGAAGCAGACATTCCAATAACAAAAACAATAATACTAAGATGTTTTATACTAATCATTCTAAAGTGTTTAAAGTTCTTTCCACACAGAAAACGGTAATAATAAATTCTTATCTTTTCACATACTTGTTTAGCTATGACTTTTCCATCATTATTTATGTAACATAAATGAATAAGCAAGACTATACTGTCATAACTGTAGTAAGGATCACACGTATGCCGCACCTTGACATGATTGCATGCATTTATCCCACCGGTAATTAACTCTTGCTTCAGATATTAATGTAAATGTTGGAGACGCAACTGCTGCTCGACTTAGTTCAGACAACAGAATAGCAAGAAATCTTTTGCAAGGTAATTTCCACTCAGGTTTACATATACATCATATTTATGACTTAATTCAAACTTTTTCAAGATAATACGCGTTTTTTTTTTAATTATGAAATGAGAACATTTTTCATGAAAATTCTCAAAAGGGATGATGATAATCAAAACCATGCGGAACATGAAATCATACTTTTTTGTACTCATACATATTTTTAAGTTTGTATTTGAAACGATTTTTAAGCTTGTAAAGAAGGGAAAATGACTGCACATAAGACTTCTTTTCAGTAGCTACAGCCAAATAAATTTCATTCCTAAAGAACTACTTCGAAGAAATATTTTGAACTCGCATCAAGTTCATTCAAACCACATCATCGTATAAGATCCATTGTACCTCAAATTTTCAACAATCTAGATTAAAATCCTACAACTTTCTTTGTGGATGACCCCCAAATACTCAAAATCAATTTAAATAGGTTCAAGGTCTTCTCTTGGCACCCTTTTCAGTCTTTAATGGCCGCATAAAAGGACTCTAAAATCTATACTTCTTCACCATGTTGCTGGTAGCTTCTTTAGCACTAAAATAATTAATATCTCAATTCATCACTCTACCTCACTTACCCATCTCTTTCCAGTAGCTTCATGGATATCACTTCCGGCTTCATGGATATCACTTTCCCGATGAAGTTCGTCGTCCTTTGGATTCTCCATCACAGAATGCTTGCAGCGTTGAGCTCAATCTAGATCACTATTGGTGTGAATGGAATTGTTATTGTAGTGCAATAACATTTTTTGTGATATGAATGTGCAAATAAAGATGATGAATATTATTTTTTTTGCCTCGACTGTATCGAGAAAAAAATATATAAATAATTATCAACAATATAATTGCTTTCCTCTTTTGTTACATAGGAAATGTATGAATAATGAATAGTGGTAGGTAAAATAATTTGAAATTCAAAATTCCCCCGATTAAAATGATATAATGCTTTATTTTGTCTGTTAGTGACTATACTATTTGGCATTCTTATCCTAATTAAATATAATAATTTTTTTCACAACCTGCAGTCAAATAATTTGAATTTCTCCTCATAAGTTTTATAATTAAGTTTGTAAATAAATCATGAAAATGCATTCAAACATGTCATTATCTATAAGTAATTAAGCTTTGTTTTATTACAAGTGTAAATTTTTGCTTAATAATTCATCAATTCCTTCATGTACATGTTTTAATGTTTTTATTTTATTTGTTAGTGAAGGTTTGTGGATCTCTTAATCATGTGTATAACTGTTAAATCAAAATTCTTTAGTACTTCGAAAAAATATATAAATAAATCCACATATGATTAAGATGACATATTTACTCTCACTATAATTTTGGGTATTATTTTTATAAAGATGCGATTTAGATTAACAAGGAAAATCAAGTGCAGATTGCAAAACTAAGTGGTGGGAAAAGAAAGGATTCTTAAGAGCTTGAAACGAAAGATAAACCATATGTTCTTAAGAAGCAGCCTGCTCCAAGTTGGATAAGCCAAACCATATATGCACATGCATTAAACTAAACCAAATCCTTACATATACATATAATTAATCTTTTCAAATATAGTATCAAAAGGGAAAATTGAACCCTAAAAAAGAACAGATATTTGAGCTTGTCGTATTTAATAAGCACCATAACCAATGCATGTAAAATTCTACTCCATATGAGTTTTTGACAAAAATCTCAACTAGCTAGGATACCCATGATATGAGTTCATCCTATGAGCTAAGAGGAGGGGACAGATCTCCTCACGTCCATTCCTGCCTGCAGCACATCAAAATAAAAAATTATGACAGTGACACCTTATCAATGTCCTTATGCCTAGCTATAAGTGTCCCTTAAGCGAGCTTCTGTATAAAATTAATGAAACATCAATGTATATTTGGTTGAGTTTGCCGCAAGGGCAAAACAGCCATATCTGATAACATATATATGAACCTTAAAACTGATTTTCGCATAACTAGATATTGGTCATACCTGATTGTTCTTAATAGTAGAAGAAGCAATAGTTTCAGCCGGCAATAAAAATGATGGTCCGCGAAAATCTGCCACTCTCTCCAAATCACTTTGACTACTTGAAGAAGATACATTGTAGTTCAGATTGATGGCCATTTTGATAGAGACAAATAAATTTGATGTTTTCAATAGAATATTTAAAGTTTTAGTTTATGAAAATCTAATTGACTTTCTCTATCAATCCTTATATATAAACGATACCAACGTACATGGTTATTCACATTGATTGATGGAGTGTTGGATGAGTTAAAGGAAACATAGACATCTCTAAAAGATAGTAAGTTCCCTAAGACTTCAAGCCAATCTTTCCATTTCTTTTTAGGAAGAGTTATTTGTTCTTACAGTCACCTACATTTTCAATAGATTACCTAAAAAATTGTTGAACCACAAAACTTCTTTAGAAACACTCACAGGCATCCCCCCTCATACAACCATTTTACAGTGTTTGGCTGCCTTTGATATGCAACCACTCCTTCCTCCCACAGAAATAAATTCAGTTCCATGGCTCAAAAGTGTCTTTTTATAGGCTACTTCCCGTGGTAAGAAAGCTTATAAACTTGATGAGCTAAATACTTAACAAGTTTTATCTAGTAGTGATATCAATTTTCATGAACATGTATTCCCATTTCAAGCTAATGAGAAGCCCCAATCCATTGTTGAGCTACTGAGCTTCCACTGCTACCCCTTCTATCCCATCAGAGTCTTCTTCTTTCTCCTCTTATACCATTATTACGTAGACCCAAATGTGTCATCAAACATCTAACATGGTTTAAAGAATATCTTATACTCTTCAATATTGGGCTGCAAGCATCACTATCTTCATCAATCCACGAGTAACATATCATATCTCTGATATTGTCTCTTACTCGGATGTTTTCATTCTTACCTTACTTTTCCGTCTTCCCTTGACAACATACTTGAACCTTCTTTTTATTACATGGCTTCCAAGGATCCCCACTGAGTCCAAACTATTAACTGTACGTTAATTTCAGGTTCCAGAATCTAATCATACCTCATAAATTACTAAATTACCTCCTTCTAAGAAGGTGATAGATTGTAAATGAATCATTAGAGTGAATTATCATGTAGATGGGAGCTTTGAGAAATATGAAGTCGAGTCGGTTGACAAAGACTTTACACAAACAGAAGATCTACACTACTTTGAGACATTTGCCTCAAAGGGTGAGTTCTTTATCAAATGGATGTATCAAATGTATTTCTTTATGAGATTTACATGAAGAAATATGAATGAATTTACCTCCAGGATATTATCCCTTAGCTAAAAAGTAATTCAAGCATCATATGTGTGTGTAAGTTGATCAAGTTGGTGCATGGATTAAAGCAGGCCCCAAGAAAGTGCTTTCCTATGTTCCCATCAGCCTTATTCAACTATGGCTTCACTGAGTCTCTGATTAATTACTCTTTTTTCACCCTTTCTACTGATAACTCCTACATTGCATTATTAGTCTATGTGAATGACATTATGCTAGCTAGGAATTTATCAACAGCCCTTCATGATCTCAAAAACACTACAGAGAATCATAGTTCAACATCAAGGATATAGATCTTTTTAAATATTATCTTGGGCTTGGAGTAGCCAGATTATCATAAGACATCTTGTTTGTCAAAGAAAGTATTCTACAAAGATCCTTGAGAACACTAGTCTCACAGTTTCAAAGCAGCCTGCCTCATCTGTCATCTCCCATGGACTATTCTATGAAACTCAACTTTGATGATTCGCCAACTCCGGCTGATTCGGATCCTTATGGATGGTTTGTTGACGGTCAAGTGTTTCTCACAATAACTAGACTAGATATCTCATTTGCGTTCACTCCTTAAGCCAGTTTCTCGGCTGCCTCTAATGAAGGCCACTGGCAGCTAGCCTTAAGGTTAGTCAAGTATATCAGGCAAGATCTGGGTCAAGGCCTCTTCTTCTCATAACAAAATCCTTCTTCCTTGGATTAATGCCTACTGTGATTCCGACTAAGGCGCCTAACTTCAAACACGACGGAGTGTCTCAGGATATTGTATCTTGTTTGATTCTTCATGATATTTTGAAAATGCAACAAGCAAAATATTGTATCCAGATCATCAAAGGAGACCGAGTATTGAGCCATGGCCAACACCACATGCAAGATCATCTGACTTCTATGCACTCTGCGCCCCTTGACCGTTTGAAAATCAAGCTATAGTTGTGATTGCCAGTAACATTATCTTCCATGACCGGACCAAACACATCGAGATTGACTATCACTTCATCCGTGATCACGTTTGAAACTCCACCATATCAAATTATTCCATCTCAACTCATGAAAATCCCGCATACCTCTTCAAAAAGTTCCTAGTCTTGCAGGTATCTTTTCCAAGACTTATTCAATATTTGCCGAGCCTAACTTTAGGGGAGGAGGTCTTATGAGATATGATGACGACAATACTTAATGGAGGCGCGGAGCGGCTAGTTTTGAAGCTGGTCCGAAGCGCACCGTGTGGAGCAGCAAAAAGATAGGCTTTTAGAGTAAGTCGAAAATGTTATAGTTTCATCCAAGCGCAAGGGTGCGGTTCAGATGGATCTTGTGTGTAGCAAATCTCACATTTTCATTTTAAAAATTAAGGAAAAATCTTAAATGGAACTCCAAACTATCATCATTTACTCAATTACGTTCAGAACTATCTAAATGTTCAAACAAGACAAAAAATTTCCAACTAATTTAAAATGTCACATTGAGTTTGATACATTAAATACAATTCATCTTATCAAATTTGTTCAGTATTAAAATCGGTATAATATGAAATTTATGAGTTTATTTGTGTAAATAAAACGATATTATTTAATTTGATTACAAAACAATGTAATTTTTGCACAAAAATATAAGTCATATAGTATTATTAGTTAAAAATTGCAACTGTAAATTTTAATTTAGAATATAAATCCAAAAAAAAAATTCCCCTTTTTAGACATTTAAATAGTTCTGATCATTATTGGGTACATGAAGATAGTTCGGTCCCTTTTTATGATTTTTTCCTAAAAATTATTGTGAGAACCCGGTGCACCAGCTGTCCGTTTCCCTCCTTTTTCTTCCCGCCTTTTCCTTATACAAGTCCTTGTTAGTCTTTTAGTTCAGACCGTTTTTTTTGTCAAATTAATCAATAAAGAGCTTCAAAATTGACTCTTTGATGAGTCTACGTAACTTACTTCACTATTCAATCAGCAATCAATATGATAAGAATTACAAAACTAAACATCAACAAAACACTGAATCCCAAACAAAACACTACAACCCCAACTAAACAGAAGACAAATTAGTGAAGATATACATATAAAACCCCAATCATTCACCAATGTTCAACCAGACCACAAAATGCAAAGCAATCACTTATTGACTTATTCTTATCGAAAATAATAAAATTTTACCCTGTGTTGAATCAAATCATAATCTCAAAATAATGACTTATAGACGGATGATTGTAAAAAATGAAGACTACTAGTAACATAGTGTGATCCAAAAAAACAAAAAATGAATGCTGAAGATAGAGACTTGAGGAAAAAAAAGAAAAAAAAAACATGTGTTTGAGATTCACATAAAATCACATTTCTTGCAATTTAGATTCATAAAAAATCTTTGGTTTCAAACCGCAGTTACGTCATGTGCCTACAAATCAACACGGATCGAGCAGTCAACCTCCACATGTTCACATCGCAATTTTTGAATAATGATTTTGTTTGAAAAAAATCATAGTACTGAATTATGAATTTTAAATATTAGGATATAATGAAACTGATAAAAATCGCAACCTATCATGTTTGCCATGTGACAAATAGATTTCCCACAACATACAGTGATAGAACCACCTAGTTAGAGACTCCTTCAGGGTCAAACTCCAAGAGAATAGCAGTTTGATAATGGATAAAAAAATATCAAAAACGTTAAAGGGATTGAACAGGCATTGTTCTTGAAAGCACTACCAATAACCTGATGATCTGAAATAGTCACTCTTAACAGGCATTCCAGCTGATTTTTTGCTGGAACATGTGAGCTTCTGACACTTTCAAACAGGATGTGACTAGAGAATTTTTGCAAAACACCTCAACGAAAAATAAGTACAAAGGCATCTTGCGAGTCACCCCGAAACATCAGGGGGAAAACAACGTTAATTCTATTCATTTGAATGGAAGTTCTTGCCTTTGCTGTAGTGGCTGTAAGCCCAGATAACGGCCGGGGAAAGATACACTCCGTCCGACAAAGTGGGATCAGCAACTTATCATATACAAAACCAAGAAACCCGCTTATTACCTAGCAATGGATGAGAGTCCATAAAATCAGTCCGCATGGAGAACAATCAGAATGCATAGAGAACAATCCTTACTGTTTCCAAGCAAATTCAAAATCAAAAAATGCCAAACAAAGACACGCAGCTCAGCAAGTTGTGTCATCGATCAGAATTCAACAAGTAGAAAAAATTCTGAATTGTTTGCAACAAAATCAGAATTCCAAATGAAGATAGAACAAAAAATGAAATCAATAATTCCAAGAAACAACATTGATAATAAACGAAACTCAACATAAATTGCTGACACCAAGACAGGTAGATATAAGTGTGCATGATTGGCCAGCACAACACAAAAAAGAACAGGTGGATAGCAGAGGAATTGCAGAGACTAGGTGAGCCACACCTGAACTATCCTCCCTCGGTCTCTCTGTTGAAGTCGACATCTTAAGATGAAACAATAAAAAAAAACAAGACACCAAAGAAACGTAACAACGGCACCTAAAGCAAGCTGACTGGTCGAATGGCGTTCGCTTGGGGTACTGATGTGCACTCCAAGAGAAAAAGCGGCTATATATTTACCCACATACACATGTTGCCATTTTCTTTGGACATGTGTCTCTCATATCCGCTTTGCTCAATTTCAACATATGTGAAAAGAAGGGAACCATAGATAGCTTGTCGCAACTTAAACAAGGACAATGGCTCTCTCTTACAACGTCCCAGATTCATCTCTGAGCAACTAACATGATTTCTTCTCAAACCTTTTACTTTAAGTCATCATGTCACTTTCACTGGAATTATTAATAATTAAACCACGCATTTTTATGTTAGCTTTTATATGGGGAGGCTAACCACAGCAGCAAGCTACTGGAGTCTTCCTGGATCACACTATGCATTTGTAATTGTATGACATACACCCCAACACCCAACAACCAGCTGGAAAAAGAAGCAAGCCTAAATTGTTACTCTGACCTTAAAGGATCACACTCCATGCATACATGAACCTTCCATGACCAGAAATACAAATATTTGACATAGACCAACTTGGTATTTCCATAACAACGTATGCATTTGGTTAAGGAGTGAAAATCTATATAATTCCAAACAAAACAGTCCAAATATGGATAACTACCATAAGCTACACACCCAATTGCTTTTCTATCACATCATGTTACTCCAAACAAGCATACAGAGATACCGATGGCTTCTAACACTTGAAAACAGAAGTTTCTACAAGATAAATGTACTAACCATTTTGGGATCCATCAGAATAAGAGGAAGGGTAAGCGATGTAGTCACAATAACTATAGGTTCTGGGCTCCTTAGCGGCTTTCCCAATCTTTCAGCTTCTTGCTTCCCTTGGGCTTCTCTATTGGTTTAGTTCCAGCCATTTTGGCATTGTATTTAGCCCGCAGGGGATCATTGTAAGTCCAAGGATTGTTCCAATCAGTGGTATCCTCATTAACAAGATGCGTCCATTTAGTCCTCCCACTGCGTCCAAAGTGCTTGACTTGCATGACTTTAGGCAATATGGACTTGTCCATCTTGTCTTCTCCAGTGGGTGCAGAGAAGTCGCGTGTGAAAATGCCGTCTGATCCTGCAGTTCCTGCTATGTCATCAGGATCGGTCTGGAAGAAAGCACCCTTGTGGTAGTATTTCTGCATGAACCTCCATTTCTGCTTAGGTGGTGGAGCAGGTTTCAGATTCTTCCTCTCCCATTCTTTTCTCTCTTCCTCCGTCATGTTGCGAACCTTTTCGATTTCTTCCCTTTCCTTGAGCATGGCCTCTCTAGCATCTCTGTCCCTCTTAATACGACCAATTTCTCTAACCTTCCACGCTTCATACTCCTCAGCCTCATTGAGTTCATCATCAGTATCAACATCGGCAATATTTGCTTCAACATCCATATTTTTCTGAATCTCTTCATCCTTGCGAATTTCCTCCACAACAATTTTTTTAGTCTCCAATTTCCTTTCCTCCTTTCTCTTCTTGACCATCTCCTCGAGGGCCCGTTCTTCAGCCTCCAACCGCTCACGCTCAGCTATGGTATCTCTCTCAGACTTGGGGACAAATACAGGCTTCACCATAGCTATACCGGTGGCCTCATCGTCAGAGTCAGTCTCGTACTCGGACTCAGACTCCTCCTCCTGGTCCTCCTCCTCCTCTTCGTCCTCTTCGTCTGGAAGCAGGGCAGTTTCAGTCTGCAACTTGAGCCGCATCTTCTCCTTCATGGCTCTTCGCTTCTCCTCCAACGCGTCCTCATCCTCTTCATCGGAATCCAAGCCTTCACGCCTCCTATTCTCTTCTTCTGTCGTGGAGACAATCTCGGCCTGTCGGATGCGGCGGTGATCAGCCCTGATCTGATCTTTATCGTCAAGCCTGTTCTCAAGCAGACGGCGCAGCCTGGGATCATCCTTGGGGGGAACGTCGTCGTCAGTGGTCGGAAATGCGTCGGATCTAGTAGTCCTGATATCAGCAGCAGGAGCAGCATCTTCATCGACGTCGTCAGCCCATTCTGGAGCTTTACCTGGCCAGTACCTCTTGACCTTCGTTTGGCCAATTTTACCTCTGAGCTTATCCCTGATGGCGATAATCGTGTCGCTCACACCGGCTGTCACCGACATCCTGCCCTCCCTTCAAACCCTACCAGATTCCGATTGAAGAAGAAAAACGTGCCCTGAGCGACTTTACTAGGGTTACTTGTGTATCAATTCGGTTTGTTTCGGTTCGTTTTTTAATAAAAAATTAAATTAAATAATTAATATTTGGTTTTGAAAAATTTGAAATCGAATCAAATCGTTAATTTAAAAAAATCAAACTAAATCGAATCATTTGATTTTTTTCGGTTCGGTTAATTTTTTTCATAAAATTTTGATAATTTAATTACTAAATAAGAGAATAATTTAATTTTGATGGTTTAGATCGGTGCGATTTGAAAAAAATTAAAAATCAAATTATTAATTATCAATTTTTAAAATTTAAATTGTAAGTGAATCAATAATATTCCAAACCGAACCAAATCTTTCAATTCCATACGATTCATCGATTTTATTTACAATCACATCGCTCTCCAATCTTGCTCCTGTTGACGAATACTACTGGGCTTGCCAGAAGCCCCGTGACTGGTTCCTGGGCTACTAAATCAGGCCCAAATCTCTGGTTTTGTTTTATTATTGTTCAGAAAATGACCGAAATAAATTAAGGAAGCTAGCACCGTTCCTCAATAAATTAAAAGAAAAATATAAAAAGTGTACATATTATAATTTTTAAATTAATGAACACGTAATTGTAATTTGCACTTTTTAGAAAAAATGATGTGGTATGACTTATTCCTTACTTAAGTTAACTTACGTGTCACCCAATATATCATTTTCTAGTTATTTTAATATCCGTTTTGAATCATTTTAAAAGTTCAACGTATTAAATTTCTTCCTAAATTTTAGTAAAATTAAGGATGAATTTTAATCTTCAGTTTAAACTTTAAAAAGAACTTTGAACCAAAATTATTTAAAATTGCAAAGGAAGTCAAACCGGTAACGTTTCCGATTCTCAGTTCACTGATATGTCGGACGATTTGGCCATTGATTTGATAAGGTTAATTTTATTTTACTAGATTATTATGTTTGAAAAAATCAAAACAAGTAAGAATGCTTGTTCTTGTGATTATGAAGGTGTCATGAGTTCAAAACCCCACTAAATTAATTTTTGTTACAAATAGTAATTAATTATTGATTATAAAGTATAATTATTAATTAATGATAAATTAATTTAAAGTAATATTATTGAGTAATGATGAATAAATATTTAACAATTCAATATAAAATCGATCTGGTATACCTGATTTTGACTTAAACCAATCAGTGCAATCACGTTCATTCCGATTTGGAATGGAACTTGAACTCTGTCGAGTCCGATTTTGATTCTTATGCTATGAATTAAAGTTCAGAAAAAACTTTAGAACATCAAACTTGTTAATTTATTTTTTTTAATATTCATAATAAATCTTAAATTAAATTTTATACCTTATACTTATTTATAAGTTGCAGGTGAAAAGGAGTAGTACGTGTGATAATAAGTTAGCTCATGAATGCGTTAATGAAGCATGTGACAGTTTTTAAATCGCCCTAATATTAATTCTAAACTATTCTTATGAGATGGGACGGGTGACGAATTATAAAAAATTCTTTTAAGTTCTCATATCTTTCAATCGAACTTGACGAATTATAATCACTATATATTTTATAATGTTTTATATTTTGTATTTTTCTTATATTTTTATTAGACCTTTCCGGCACTTACGCCGCCCAACCTATTCCCGACATCAGATGATGAAGCGGCCCAACCTATATATTTTCATCATCTCGTCTGAATGAAAACCATTCGATTGATGGCTTCTGGGTTTTACGTTCTCCAGATCATTTGCTGCAGATTGTATGTATTGCTAAAAAAACAAATTGAAACTCAGAGTTAATGAAATGACATTCTAGTCAGACAGTGGCAGATCCAATGAAGGTCAGTTGGTGCAATCCATCTAAAATATTTGTCTATATAAAACTATATATATATGCATAAAAAATAAATTTGTATGTATAATTTCAACTAAATTTATAATTTTATCTTTCTAAATTCAACTCAAAATTTTAATTATTTTTATTTTTATCTCCCGAAAAAAAAAATGAAACCTTCACTGCAGTTAGACACAGAATATTTGTCGAGACAGTATGTCTCTATGCAACATGACAATGATAACACACTTACGAGATGTGTTCCAAATTTGGGGTTGGAGTCAAAAATATATATTAGTGATTTTAAATTTACTTTTTTAGTGGGTCAAGTATAATAGGTAAAGGAGTTAACATATATAAGTGATACTTTATATAATTTAGATAAAGAATCAGGCAAAACAATATTATGATTTATATTTTTTTTATTTTAAATTTTTAGAATGCTTAGAGCATATTTCTAAGTACACTAAAATCTAAAAAAAATAAAAATTAAATTAATAACTCATAAATCAAAACACTTTAAACCCCAAGTGTATGGAAACCCTAAGAACCACTACAACTACAAAGTCCTAAAAATATGAAAAATTTAAAATTTAAAATCTTATAACTCTAAGGTTGAGTTTGGTTTAAGGAAAATTGTATGGAAAGAAAAATTTGAAGAAAAGTTAGAAGGATTCATTTGTTTGGTTTAGAAAAAATTTGTGGGAAAAAAAATTACATGGAAAATTAAAGGGAAAGTTAAATTAAAATAAAAGGAGTTTTGAAATTTTTCTTCCAAATCTCCATTTGAGTCAAAGGAAAATAAAATGGAATTCATTATGAATTTCACTTTTTCTCAAAAATTTGATAGAAAGTGGATTCCCCATGTAATCCATCATATTTTCCCTTATTTGGTTAGGGGTGAAAATGGTAAGAAAATTCTAAAATATTCCTTATTTTAAATAATTTTTTTTATTTTCCATCTAATTTTTCTACAAACTTTCATTTTTATTTTCTCACAAATTTTCCTTCTTATTTTTCATCAAATTTTCCCTAAACCAAACACAGCCTAATACTCTAAAAACTAGAACTTTAAAACATTTAAACAAAAAATAATAATAATGAAATTATATTGTTTAACTCGAACCATTACCTAAACAATACTCCCTCTGTCCTCTTTTACATGTCACTTAACCGAATTTTTTTGTCCACTTTTACTTGTCACTTACCAATTTTCAATGCGTATTTAATATCAACAACTACCTTAAAATGTCAAAAATTAATTACTTCATTATCATAATCAATAAAAAATACATTTCTCACCAATAATCATCTATCAATTTTACTTTTTGCACGAACTTTTTCAAAAAATTATTAACCTCTTACTTATTAAATTTGTTCAACCGCTAGCATTAACTTCACATTAATCTACTCAAATTAACCTTAAACGACATGTATTAGAGGACGGAGGGAGTATGTCATATCCATATGTAAATTTTGGGCTCAAATTTGATATTTTGAGATAACCAAATTTTAGTTTCAAGAATATCATACTATAAACATCAAAATTTTAAAAAATAAAAATCTTTGTGGAGTTAACTTGCTTGTAACTCATGTTTTCATTACATACCTTGCTCGTCTCAATAGGATAGGATTTTCGATCTTCCAAACTATCTGCTTCTACACGTCAGGATGGAGTGAGTTTCTTGCTTTTCAAGTTCTCAAATTGAGAATGGAGAACCAATCACAAAACATGACTAACCTTCAACTCAAATTCAGGTAATGCATCATCTCATCAAAGTCCCACCTGTTCCCACATCTTCGAATCAGCAACCCACACTTGCTCATGTTGCTTTGGTCACACTTAACTACCCTTCATTGTAGCTGCTTCATGAATTCAGTCTCAATCAACACCACGGCCGAGACTAATACACAACGCAGCAAAGCTTCAAACCTGATAATATAACTACATAAGTTGTAATCTATTATATATTAACACCTTTCAATCACTTTCATAACTTATGTAGCAAGCTAAAACTAGAGCACACTTGTTGACTTTGAAACAATTTTCAGTACACATTTTGTAACACTAGTGTTGATGAAGTGGAGGTATTAACTATAGGAAAAAAAAGTCAAAAGAAGTTCTGAATTATAATAACTTATTCAAGGGATAAAACTCAAAAGAGGCTCTGAACTATCACCACTTACCTAATTGCGGTCAGAACTACCACTATTTTCAAAAAGGGTGCGATGAAAAAAAAAATTAGGACTAATTTTCTAAAATAAAATTTACCATTACATTCTTAACCTAATATTATTATATGAATTAGATTTGTTTGCGAAAATTACGTCGTTTGGTTATCAAGATAAATTATATCATTTTGCGCACATAAAGAAAACGACGTCTTTTCATAATCAAATGACGTAATTTTCACACACAAGTCTAATTCTTATAATAATATTAGGTTTGGAATGTAATGATAAATTTTAACTTAAAAAATCAGTCTAATTTCTTTTCATTGCACACTTTTTGAAAATCGTGGTAGTTCTGACCGCAATTGGGTAAGCGCTGATAGTTCTGGACCCCTTTTGGGTTTTTCCCCTTTATTCAATTGTGGTTCGAACTACTACGACTTTAAAATAAAGTGTGACGAAAAAAAGGACAGATTTTAGATGATGTTTAACATCAATTTGTTTGAGTTTTTAAATATAATTGATATTATTAAATTCGTTAAAGATTATGGATGATATTGAGTATGAAAAGACGTTATTTTGTTTATGTACGCAAAACGATATTATTTATTTTGATAACCAAACAACGTAATTTTTGTACACAAATGTAAGTTTTTTAATAATATTAGTTTAAGAGTGTAACGGTAAATTTTCGTCGCACCTTTTTAAAAAAATCTTTATAGTTCAAACCGTAATTAAATAAGTGGTGATAGTTCAAAATTTCTTTTAAGATTTTTCTCCTAACAAAATAAGGTGAGAGGCGATGGAGAGGATGTTTGAGTATTAACAGTAGTGCACATTCTATTATCAACATTCTTTTGAGTGTTTGAGTATTAACAATCATGATTTCTAATTGTTTATCAAACAACCATCAGGTCTGTGGTCTGGTGAAAAAGAGGGTGAGAAGTAAATTCTAAAAATTTCACTATCAGACTTTGAATCTCTTTGTCGAGTATGTGCGTTGTAATTTACATTTAATAAAAAAATTCAAAATAAAAATAAATTGTTTATCAAATAATTGCATAAGTATTTAATAACTCATATCAAATGTGCACTTAAAACTTAGATTTAGTTATCTTGTACGTGTTAGTTTTAGAGAAGGCTCCATATCATAAATACTCCATCATGTTCTATTCGTGAGCTGTAATTAATTAAATCCTTTTTTTATATGTTCGAGTTATTTCAATCGAACTGCGGACGCCAATTGAACCAAATCTAACCTCTTTTCTTGAGCTGTAATTTATTTAATCCTAACGATTCAAGAATCGAGCCGCAGACACCAATTGAACCAAATGAAACCTCGATGGTTAAGGTTATAAATACTCATGAAGACTATTAATAACATAAATCTTAAATCCAAATCTAACACAAACGTCATTTTCTCCACACTCAATAAAAAGCTTTTTGTGTAAGAAAGCATCAATGGAAAGACACTTCCAATTTCATAGTGATTTCCTTACTTTTTTTATTTTTTTATTTTTTTGCATATCCCTTCTATCTTGATAATGACGTTCATATTCACTGCGGGTCAGTTCACACGCACTTTCAGCGTATCTAAGTGTAAATGCGGTACCAACATGGTTTGAACCCAGAATTATGTGATTGTTACACAACATCCAAGACCACTAGATCAACACTTTGTTGATACTTCCTTACGCATTGCTAATCAGTTCATGCACACTTTTAGGCTGTGATTGGTTTAGAAAAAATTTGAAGGAAAGGAAAATTTGAGGGAAAATAAGATAAAATCCTTTGTTTGATTTAAGAAAAATTAGGATGGAAAACTAAATGGAAAGTTAGAAGGAAAATTTGTTTAATTTAAAGAATGTTTTACTACTTTCCAAAAAATTTTCCACTCCAAACCAAACAAGAGAAAAATAACATAAATTTTATGAGGGATTCATTTTCCCTCAAATTTTTCTTTCTACCAAATTTTTCTCAAAACACAGCTTTTATGTATTATAGCGTTAATATGGTACCATCAAAACTGAATCTAACATCTTGAAACTGTTAAAAAACACTAGTAGCCACACCCTTGAGCTTGAAAGACATCATTTTCAAGCCTCTATTTAGTCACTTAACACAAGCTCCCTTTTCAATCTCTCTTCATCTCCATCTTCTCCACTTGCTTCTCTACCTCCTATTTTCAGAACAAGAACAGAAAATGGGTACTCTGAATCAAGCGGGGTTCAACCCATATCACTGCTGCACGCAGCTGGGTGGGCTGATGACGTCAGCGACGATGATGGAAAAGAGGCAGGTGTTCCTGAGGAGCTACCAGTTCAGCAGGAAGATGAGCGTGTCGGAGAAGATGAAGAGGTCGCTGGTGAGAGTTAAGAGAGTGATGTGGCTCAAGCTTCGGTCGGCTAGGAAGGTGGTGTGGTCGAAACTCAGACGCTTCTCGCTCTGCCACCGTAGACGACGCCGGTTCGTCCCACTTCGCAGCCCGCTCGCGTCCGCAACCAACTGCTTCTGGTAGGACTCGAGTCAGGTCAAACGAAGCGAACTGCTCTTCATTTCTTGATAATTAGTTGAATCAAAATATTTACTTAATTTTTATTACCAGCTGTCACCTGATCGCATGTGCCTTGTTGAAGCTTGTAACTTTTTAGCAATGCGTGTAAAACGGAGCTTCTATTAATTCACTTGCGGCGTCATGAAATTTGACTTTTTATTTATTTATTTATTAATTTCTCTGTTTTATTGACAAAAAAAATAGATTAATAATTTGTTAGTTTAGTAGTTTCGAGGATTGTCTGATTATAATTTTAAGATCATAGATTTGAATCATGTTATTACCGCTTTACGTTTATATATGTTGAAAGTGCACTGTGAGATGGACCAAAGTGAGTATGAACGTCACTATTAAGATGAAGGGATCCAATATCCTTTAATACATGTCGTTTAAGGTTAATTTAAGTAGATTACAGTGAAGTTATTGCTAGCGGTTGAACAAATTTAATAAATAGATAATTAGTATATTTTTAAAAAAAATTATGCAAAAAATAAAATTGATAGATTATTATCGGTGAAAAATATATTTTTTATTAATTATTATAATGAAATAATTAATTTTTAAAATTTTAAAATAATTATTAATATTAAATACGTATTGAGAATTATTAAGTAATAAATAAAAATTTATAAAAAAATTATATGTAAAAGAGGAGCGGGGAGTAATATGTAAGAGGAGGGGAAGCTTTGAATGGGTAAAAAAGGCGCGACAAGACAGAGCATGGAGCAAGATGCAGAGCAGCAGCAAGTCAGAGTGTGTGCCTACTTTTATGAGCTTGTCCCACCTTCACTTTCACTTTTTATTGCTTTGTCCCAATCCACCAAAATCCAGCACCAATCATAAATAAGAGGCTTCAATTGTACTACAAATTACTCCCTTCTCCACTTTTAATACATATTCTCTCTATCCTCTTTTACTTGTCATTTAATTGATTTTTTTTATTTATTACTTAGTAATTTTTAATGCATATTTAATATCAACAACTATATTAAAATGTCAAACATTAATCACATTTTTATCATAATCAATAAAAAATTATTCATCACCAGTAATAATCTAATAGTTTTACTTTTTGCACGATTGTTTTTAGAAAAAACACAAACCACCTACTCATTAAATTCCAACCGCTAGCATATAGAGGGCAAATATTCTTTTAAAACAAATCACCGCGGTGATTCAGTTGATAAAAACTAAGTGCTTTTTCATTTACATACTGATTTTGAGCGGGTTGAACAATATAATTCCCAACACACAACTCCTTATTTTAGTTTTTACATTTGTGCTAGAATGTCACTAATAGTAAATTGACCAGTCCTTCAACAACAAATCCAGTAAAATTTAGTGTTCTAAAAATTGCAATTGGATAATGGAACTAACTTTTAATGCTTTAATAGAGCGTGGTTGAATAATTAATTAGTAAATATATCGACGATCTTATAAATATATTTATATATATTAATAAATACTAGGATTTTTTGGATATACCGGTCACGATGTAAAATTATGTTACTCGAACGGTTAAGTGACACCATATTAAGTTGTAATCTTATAAGATTTGGAAGTGTACGCACAGAACAATTGTGCATTAAAATTAATAATAAAGACACCACATGAGATGTGATTTAAAAATATTCTAAAATTATCTTTATTTAAGATCTACAAATGTAAAGTTTATTGTGAAACATTTACAAGCTTGATCTCAACATCAATAAATGCTTCTTTATAAAAAATCTAAAAGATTAAGTGAGTTTTTACACAACCGCCGGACGCAAAATTATTACCTTATCAATTACAATGATACTAATTGTCAAGCTATTTGGAGATGATTTCCAATTTATAATCTGTATTCATTATGACTAACTTGAATGTCAATACAATGATATTTGACCACTAATTTTGAAGTCACAACACAAACTTCCACCCACCACCTCCACTCACAAGAATTCTTCTAGTCCTAGGTTCAGTGGTGTTATTTGACCACAGCATGATTGACACAGCACATACGCATACCAAAGCTTAACAATAAATCATCATACAATTACATCTACACTGAACCCAACAGCTAGCTTATCATATGGATTGGGAGGCTGGTGGAGTTGCCTTACGCGAGCAGCCAGCGCCTGGTCAACCAGTACTGCTGAAACCTCTGCCCCGCGTACTCTGTGTAGTTGAACTCTATATTGTTCACATAGCTCGAGATCAGTCCCCACAGTCCCCAGAAGAGATGGTTTGGGACTTTGTACTTCTCCACAGCTTCAACCAGTTTCTCAACTTCAGACTCAGTAGGCTCAGTGCCTTGGCATGTCAGATAACTCTGGACAAAATCACGGCGCTCTTCCAGGCCTGGATATTTCGCGTAATCCAGAATGTGAGGCGTATCAGTGTGGTAATCAGCCGCCATTTCGCAGAAGTGATTTGCGATGTCATATGCAGTGGGATTGTAGCTGGCATACTCGTAGTCGATTAAGGTGATTGCTTTGGTCTCTTCATCCATCATTATGTTGCCATACTGGAGGTCATTGTGACAGAAGCCGATCTGCTGGCCCTCATCACTTGGCAATGCGTTTTCTAGCTCACCAACTTCCTCCTCCAGCTCAGCCAAGCGAAACTCCGCCGCATCCTCTGCAGAACACAAGTGCTTGGCTTCTTTGAGCCAGTTTCTGATTCTGTCCCAGAGCATCGGCTTCCGGGCGCCTGGCATGTCCAGGTTGTGGAAGTCCCTTAGCTTAGCTGCCACAAGCCTCGAGATCTCTGGGTCGCGGAGATCACTCGCTGACAGAGTCCTGGCGTGGATGAACTCTTCAACACGTCCTTGAGGGAATCTTCCCAACAACCTCGGCCCGTGGCCGTGCTCAGACACGCATTCAAACGTCCGTATCTCTTCATCCCTATTGAAGAAGACGTCAACTCCTTCGCCATAAACTCGTAGCAAAACCCTTCGGGATCCTTCCTCGGTGGTAGGCCAGCTGATCTGGTAAACCTCATTCGTCATAGCACCCTTCAAGGGAATGACTTGCAGGTGGCTCCAGTCATCCATCACATCACCCCAGTTAGCAGCCAAGGAGACGATCAACGTCTTGAGCTCTCTGGGCAGTGATCCTTGCAGATACCCATTTGTCATTATGGCCATGTCTGTATCAGCTCCAGCAGCCTGGCCACAGATCGATCTGATGAAGACAAGATGGTGAACAGCAGAGACTAGCGGATTGAGATCTGAGAAGTGGGTGATTTTGCACTAGTCAAAGAAAGAAAAAGGAGGATGATCCTAAATGTCAACAACTGTTATTGTAGTATTACTATTTATAAACATTCAAACAGGCAGAAGAAGAAGACATTCAAACAATTTGGGGACCAAAAGTTGGTTCAAATGGGCTGGAATCACACATGGGTGGAGGTGAGGTCCCACCTCGTGACAGAATCTAAACAAATGGTGGATGGAGGAGAATGAGATGCGATGATGGCAGAGATTTCTGGTGGACGCGTCTGATATTTTTCCCTTTGACTGTCTCTTCGCGTTGGAAACGGCGTGTGGTGAAGGAGTCGTGTATATTGAAAAAGTCTCGATGTGGACATCTGATAATTCTATAATAGGATGGATGTTGTGTACTCTCTTTGTACACCTCGCATGTATTTCAGTGTCTTCATATATTGGAAACACCATTTCTTTTAATGCATCATTATGGGTCAAACTACTCGGTAAATCAAGAAAGTTTGAGGCAAAAAACATAGGACTTGGACGAAGAATATCTTTTCCTTCTGTATATTTTTACATCAAATGAAATGGATATTAATGGTTATACACATATTTGGTAAACATCGATACATGATCTACTACAAAAGAGTCTTCATCCGACTTTCATAAATCTTGTAATATAAAATTCAAACAATAAGTACCACAAGGAGAGCAAAACATTAAAGGAAACTCTCACTTCAGTAATTTTCCAGCACCCACATAGTTTGGTGCTTATTGATCACCCTATTAACCACATTTTCATGTCGAACAACTAAAATGACTTTATTGACCAAGTGTTATAATAAATCAGTAGTTTTGAAGCACTCCTCTAAGTAAAATCTTTTTTTGTACGTTTCGTTTGCTCCTCTCTTGGTAAAATCTCAATGTTATCCACATCTTGATAGTATAAATACTCCCCACAACTGCTGAACTGAGGACAAAATAAACTTTACTCATCAATGAGTTCTTACTTTTTTTATCTGTTTGAACTCATGCCTTATATATGTTCACCATTTCATAATGCACATCAACTGGAACTTTTTTCTTAGTCATTATATTTCATGTTATTCTTGTAATGGTCAAGCACAATTTCTTTGGAAGAATTCCTCTTATGGCAATGGGAAAAAACTATTGAATGAGAACGTGGTAATCGTGTGAATTCATGCTCATAATCTTGCAGTCCTTCATCCACACTAAATTATTAAAGTTGGACGAATAGCCATATGAAACCTTGATAACAAACAAGCATATGTATATATAAATCTTCTCTTTGCTTGCAAGACGAGGTGTAAAAAGCAGTATGTGCGAGTCCCGGGGGTCTATGAGGCAAGCTCATCTCTGATGCCCATCTCCACCAAGTTTAGTCTAACTGTGATTTCATCTTTCGTATTGTCTTTGATGTTTAATAGAGTTTCCACAAAACGCTCAAATATATTCTTCTTCAAATGCATAATGTTTATGCAATGTCAAACTCATAAAGTAGCCCAGCATGGTAATGTAAAATCAAACTGACTTTTTCTTCCATTTGTCTTTTGTGTTATCCTTTATTTTCTTTCCAAACTCCACATCAATTTTCTGTAATAGCGAGAGCACCTCTTCACCTGTAAGTGGACTAGGAGTCTCACCATGTTCCACGGTTTTACTAAACTAACTTTTCTTGGACTGATATGGGTGATATATAGGTAGGAAGCATCTTGAACCCATATAAATAATCTTGCGCATGTGGGTCAATTGGTAAGAGAATGTGTCATCTGCACATATGTGACATGCTTTGTATCCCTTGACACTATATCTTAACATATTACCATAAGTTGAGAGATTGTTAATATTATAGAACAACATAGCTCTCACAGCTCTCACACGAAAACTCTTCTTCTTCAGCTTATCAAAAATCTGCACAACTGTATCCTATAGCACTATAAGATTTTAAATAAGTGGTGAAAGATAGACATCAATGTCATTATCCTACTGTCGAGGTCTAGATATTATTAGCGTCAACATTATATATTTCCTCTTCACACACAGCCGGGGGCAAATCATAAATAACCAATAGTACATGCCACGTGGCAAACCTAAATGTAGATTCCTAGACTAAGAAGTAAAATCTGAATACCTAATGTCAAATTATTTCCACTGGTGTGAATCTATTGGGTGTTGCAAATTACCGTCATTGACCCATTTATCAGAATTTCACAATAGCAGCTCAACCTCCTCATCGTTTACGAACATCCGACTGCATTTCAATATAATCAGAAGATACCACATCTTCTTCACAGGCCACTATTCACTTACTTGCTCCTAACTATTTTCTAGTTGTAGCGTGATGCAGTATATTTGAGGCAGCTCGTCGCATTAGACTAAGATTCTCTATATAGAATACAATCATTCAGACATGCATGAATCTTCTTGTACTCAATTCTCATATGACATAATATTTTCTTGGCATCATACATGCGCTTAGGAAGCAAATTGGACACTGAAAACATATCACTGAACAATGAAAGAAGGCTCAAGAATGACTTGTCGCTCCATCTAAATATAGCCTTAATGTTATAAAATTTTAATATGACTGATAATTTGGTCACCCGAAACCGAGTGGTTGAGGAGGACGAATGGAAAAAAATGGAACCTTGATACATGCAATCGTATCCAAAGATAAGATATATCTCGAGGAAAATGAAGAGATGAATGTGATCAAAATGTATGGGCGTTTGTGATTTTAACATGATCTTTACGTATGTTTTTCAACTTCAAGGTAAAGACTTCTAATCATTTATTCTCATATGCATAAATATTTAATTACTTACATTTATATATTTTTAGTAATAGATAAATATTATATGTGATGGTGCATACACATATACAAAATGTTTTATGACTCCATATCGTGGTGTGAAATATTGATTGAGAGATTTCCATCATGGATGTGCCATTGCGAATGATAAAATATTCAAGCATGCATAGAAATGAGACCTGTTTGACCTTGACACGAGGAGAGGCATTGTCATTGCGTGTTTTGCAATTCATAACTACTTGAGAATGCTAAAGTTGAATGATGCATTATTTGACGAATTTGAACAATCAGATGTTATTATTGACGAGGAACATGACATATGAGTGTGACAATGGTGCACGAAATCCTTATTGGAACACAGAATATCAACGGTTTATGAATAAATTGCGCGACGAGATTGTAAACAAATTGCTTAACAATTTACACTATCATCAAGTTCGTATTTCATTTTATTTGTTTTGTAATGTACCCATGCTGCACATAAATTAATAACATTTTTTAACATGATTATAAATTTTAGTTTTATCTTCATATTTTAAATTAATATTTTCAATTATAATATTATATTTCAAAATCATTATATTAAGACGTTTAAAAATGATTTCCCAAATGAAAGTAAATCATTTCGTAGCCAACAATCAACGATCAGAGATAGTCTGACCTGTAATTTGATATTCGTATTGTCATACACTATTCAACATTCATTTTTATTAATTTCAGAGAATATCCACTAAATCTGAGATACAAAAAAGTATTTTAATGCACAGGCTAATTAAGTATGTTTAAATCACAGTGGATTGTGATTCGATGCCCTATCCTATTGATTCTTTCTATGGAAAAAAATGCTATAATAAGTAGTTACCTGTCATTATTTAAGATTAAAAAAATGTATGAGGTGTCTGTATGCTCAATTAGTAACCACAAAGCAACTTATATGCTTCTTGACCACTTTCGTATTTTTTAAGATTTTATCTGTTTCGTGAAGAAAATGATAAGGGAAGAATATTGGAACACGGCTCTCTCTCGCTTCAAGTGACGTCCGATATAATCAACAGTGATTCTTGGATGCACAGTGTCAGATAATCAATAGGAAGTCGATATGTGTTGCGTTAAAAAATTTAAAAAAATCAAATTAATGATAAATTGTTACGTGTTACTTCAACTTTTTAAGGTTCCACGTGACAAATTCATATTACTAATGTTCACTGTCATGTGGTGCCCAAAAATTTGTAGACAATCAAATCCCCATTTAAGAATTGAACCGAGCCTTTACCAATCAGCCATCTGGCTGTCATGACATCACCGCGCCAACAACTAAAACAAAACATTTTTTTAGTGCGCAAATGCGGCAACAAAAGTTCATGTGAACGTGAATGTGGATAGAGAGTATTGCGTATTCATTGAACCGAACTATTCGATAAATAATCGATTGAATTATTGAATTGAAATTTTTTCAATTATGAATATTTGAATTAAAATATATGATTAATTAGTTTATCAGTTAATCGAACTAATTAATCAAATAATAAATTAACTATAACCGAATATTATTTATATATTATTTATTTTAAATTAAATTTTAGAATTTTAGAAAATGTAATATTTTTAAAAGTTATATATTAATTTAGTTAACTTGGTTAATTGGATTAATCCGAACTCACATATACCATTTCTATTAATCAAACCGGCTGAAAATTAATCGATTTTTAACCAAATTTATTGAATTTTTTTTTGTGCACCAAACTTTTGCACATCTTTAATATATTCATGATCATGTGGTACCAGGATTTGAACCTAAAACTTGAAAAGTGTTAGACAACATTCCAAACTAGCATACCAATTAATTATAAAATTATAATTTAACCAAGTGGATTGAAACTCAAAAAAAAAAAAAAAAAACCCAAAACTTCTCAAGCCTCTTGGATGTTTATCCCATTAATCATCTCAGTCTTCCTTAGTGCATCTTGACTAACTATATTGTGTTATTGTGACGCCATACAACCTAATATAAAAAATTACATTACTTTTTGTGTGTGTAGTGTACTGAATTTGAGTCGAAGTGGGAAAATCCAATTTAGGGTGGAGTTAGATGATGAGGTTCATTAATTATGTTCACATTAAATTATAATATAGAAGAAATTGTGTAAATCTAAAAAAAACGTATAAACAGAATTACATAATATCTAATATTTAAAAATTAAATATCTCTACAATATTGAAAAAAAAACCCGGATATATCGTGTAATATTATATAGTCTATATACCTTGAAGGCTAAAATGATACTGTTTTAAATGATATTTAAGATTTTTAGGATTTCAAGATTTAAGATTCTTAGTATTTTAGAGTTTTTAGAATTTTTGAAAATTTTTAGTGTTTTCAAAATTTTAAAATCTATGGTTTTTATGGTTATGAAAGGACGTTGTTTTGGATTGTTTTAAAAACATCGTAGAAACATAAAAATAATAAAATTCTATAAATCATAAAATTTTAAAGACCCTGAAACAATATAAATTTTAAAATTCAGAAACTCTACAACTCTTAAAATGCATCACAAACCACATCATTTTAGCTATTAGGATATTTACTTTATACATCTTACATTTATACACTCGGAGTATATTCATAGAGTCCAAAAATATTGTGTAAAATTATTTAAATTTGTATCCGCATTTTGACATTTCTAGTTGGGCAATTGAATTGTGCTTAACTATGAGTTCATGTAAGACTAAAAGAATTTTAATTACACTTAACTTAATTGTATATATATATATTTGTAGCATAAAAAATGTCGAAACAAGATTGAATTTTTTTTCACATTCATTGGAAATCCAAGGAACACGGCCGGAAGTTACCGGCGAAAACGACAAATTACAAGACCACCCAAACATTTTAGGATTGAAATGCACATGACGTGAATGGTCGGTAAATCAATCCCCACACTTTTTATATTGACATTTGTTTTTCCCAAATGTGGTCAGACACAATTTCTGACGTGGCATTAAATTCCACCCCTTATAAATTACTTACTCTTTTTATTTTTTTACTCTTCATTTAAATGGAACTTATTCATTCGTATTTATTCATTCTTATTCATTCGTACTGAAATTGAAGAATTAAAAAGTTCGGTATTGAAATAAAAAAATTAAAAAATTTGGTACTTAATTCGAAAATAGATGATAATTCTGGATATGTTTTTGTAGTTTACCCTTGAATACAGATTTAAATGTATAGCTATTCTCGACATTTGTCATAAAAATTAAAAATTAATTATTTCATTTTCATTACGTGTAAAAATCACACTACATTAGTACAATTCATTTAAATTCATAAAATTTAGAAATACATAAATACTGATATATTAAGTTTAGTCAAACTCTAACATTAATGTTAAGTCAATTTAATCTTAAACATATATAAGGACATCCACATTGAGACAAATTTAAAAATAACTTTGCACAATTCTCATAAATATAATTTTCACAAATATTTCACTCACACAGAAACAAACAAATCTCTTTTATTTTCTAATATTATTCATTATCAATGGTCACAATCCTAACTTGTAAGTTTGATATTTGATCTCTCAAATATCAGAGTATTTGATTATTTTGGTAAAACAATTATCACAATCAAAATTTAGAAACTTAATAATTGTTTCTATCACAAATGTCAAGCATCGATCGTGTTTCAATTGTGGTAATTAATTATTTTAACTAATTTATATATATCAATTATCACGCTTCATACGCTTAAATTTGGTAATTAATATTTTGACGAACCACTTTGTACAAAAAAAAAATATTCTCTATGTATAAACCAATTTTCATATCCACGATTACTCCGTAATTATTATGCTCTTAATTGCGCAAATCTCTTCATGGAGATTAATGTTCGAATACACTCGTGATTTGGTAATTCGCCAACACTATGTGTTTAATTACATTAATTGCTTTTACAAGTTTAGTACAAAGATAATTATGGAAAAAATCAATTTTTATTTAACAACTATGCAAAATGGGAATTAGTCTCGTATTCAAGATGGTAAGATCATGAAAGCAGAAAGTTGATTTATTTATTGTAATTTTTTTGTTTCAAAAACGAATAATATTAAAAGTGATTTGAATTATTTTAGAAATAGTACTGTCAATATTATTTTCAAATTAGTTTTTATCTTCATTTTTTGTAATTCGAATTATTCACTGATAAAGGGGTAATATACTTCAAGATTGTTATATTATTTTTAGGGGAAAAACCAAAATGGGTTTTGAACTATCACCGCTTACCCAATTGCGATCAGAACTACTATTATTTTCAAAAAGGATGCAATAGAAAAAAAATTGGATAGATTTTCTAAATTAAAATTTACCATTACATTCCAAATATAATATTATTATAAGACTTACATTTGTCACACACAAATCTATGTCTTATAATAATATTAGCTTAAGAATGTAATAATAAGTTTATATTTAGAAAATCAGTTCGATTTTTTTCCATTGCACTCTTTTTGAAAATCATGATAGTTCTGACCGCAATTGCGTAAGTGGTGATAGTTCAGGACCCCTTTTGCGTTTTATTCCTTATTTTTATGGTAAAAGATAAAAAGAAATCATATTCTAACAAGCCATTGGCATTTAGCACAGTTTTTTCGGACCTCGTTAAAATGATGATTATCCAAATTCAAACAAATAAATAAATAATCAAAAATTCATACATTGTATTGATTTGGGATAAAACGTAAAAGGAACTCTGAACTATCGTTACTTTCCTAATTGCGGTCCGAATTATCACAATTTTTAAAAAACGTGCGATGAAAAAAAAATTTATAAAATAAAATTTATCATTACATTCCTAAACTAATATTATTATAAGACTTAGATTTGTCTACGAAATTACTTCATTTGATTTTCATAATAAATAATATCATTTGGCGCACATATAGAAAACGATGTCTTTTCATATTCAATCATCCAAAATTCTCAACAAATTTAATAAAATCAATTATATTTAAGAAATCTAAGAAACTGATCACAATTACATCATTTTTTCCATCACATCTTTTTTTAAAATCATGATAATTAGAACCTCAATTAGATAAGAGATAAGTAGTTCAAGTCTTTATCCCTATCATTTTTCCCCACTGATTATCAAAGGCGTAGAGAGTTGGTTTATTTAGAAATAACGAACCGATTCAGTTTATTTGAACCGAAGCGAGCCAGAGCGAGTTGACTCAGGGAGGGACACGCACGCAATTGGCTTCCGTTCCGTAGTCATCATCTGCTTCGATTCTTCCCTCTCTCTTGCTTCCTCTATCTCACTGCATCAAATCAAAATCAGACTCAAAATCTCTTTCCACAAAATTTTGAAATTCTCACGGCGCCTGCAAACTCTCCAAAATCCGGTAGCGGGAGGATCTTCATGTCGGAATCGGAACACCGAAAGCAGCAATCGGAACTCTGCAATGGCGGAAACGGCGACGAGGAAAACGATGGAGACGACGACGATGATGATGATGAAGACAAGGAGGAAGAGGACTGCAGGCGCGGTGGTGAGGGAGCAAGCGGAGAGAGCAAGTTGGAGGAGGAGAGGCGAGGGGAGGTTAGCGGGAGGGGAGTTTTCGGGATTTCTAGGGATTTCAGGAACGCAATTAAGCGTTCGTTCCATAGGAAGAAGAAGAAGAAGAAGAGGAGGAAGGAGAAGGAGAGAGAGGGAGGAGATGGCGTGATTAGGCGATTGCCATCGTCATCATCGGCGGCGGGAGGAGGTGGTGGTGGTGATGTTGGTTGCTACCTTTGTTTCTTGCAGCCACGAACCGCTGAGGGTCCGGATACGCCGACGAGCGATCCCAACAGCGACAGCTTCAGCTATGAGATGCTGAGGACTTTAATTGAGAAGAATGATTTCCACAGCAAAGAATGCAATCCACACATTTGATTGAGCTGATGATGATTCTGCTGCTGCAAGAGTTGAGTTGCAGTTTGCTGCATTTTTGGAGCATATCTCAGCACGATTTTTGCCATCACAAGGCAAATGCTGCTGATGCCGGTCCTCAGGCCTGGACAGAGCCAAACAGGTTATATATTTTCTGAGCTTTTATAGATTCATACTTTTAAACATCCTATTCTGAGTATATATTACACCCACATCATCTATAATATGATTCTTTGCTGTTGGTAATTTGAGAGATCACTGCAACTTGTTCATATCTATAACTTTGCAACAGCTTTATCTTCTCTTAAAAAATGTAGTACCTGACTACGTACCTGGCCTATTGCCATGTTCTGGATTAGCCGATTAGGAATGTGTGTGCTCAGTTTGGTGTGAACTCCCCTCCTGGAGGGGTATGCACTGTGGCTGAAGCTCTGATGTTAGAATGGGGTTCTTAATTGGGATCACAACCAGGGTGCAAATCCACTCTCAATTTGGATAAGTAGGTGAATTCAATTCATTGTATGATGGTGTTGTATGCTTAACCTGAGGATGAGGGTGACCCTGTAACCCTACAAGATAAAAACAGGACAACCTTTTTCAAGACATGTTTGAAAAAAGGCATTGATTTAAAGAAATTTCTTTTCTGTTAAGGCATGTTGTGAACAATGGGCCTTTGTTTGTGCATCTTCCTGGTTGTTATGAGACTCTAAGCATCATGTTCTTGATAGGAAGGAAAGATCAATTAGTAGATTCACACGGATGCTTCTGGTAACAAGCTAGATATAGCCAGACTTGTACTCCCAATGGCTGCTTGGCTTATCTGCGCCATGAAGAGCGCCAAATAGTTAGATTATTTGAGCAAGTACAACCATAGAAATTGGGGACCCCGACAATGCCAGACATTTTACTCAAATCTTCCAGGGCCACACATGTTGTGAAAAGCACATGAATATGCTTGAACCATAGAATATCCTTCCGGGCATGTACATTGAAGGCTTATTTGCAACTTCATATCACAGCATAAACCTTAATCACATTTTTATTTGAAGCCAAATATTATATAATATAATTTGGTATTAAAAGTAGAAGATATACGTAATCTGACATGCTGTCGTGATTAAAAAATTTATGGAAGAAATGAGGTGGCATGATGACGCAAACCTATTTTTTGAGTTTAAGTTCAATGTGGACTCCCATATGATTACCCTCTTACAAACTCAACTGAAGTATTCTGGTGGGTCGGCAGGAGTTTCCCAGAACGAGCTTGTAGTCACAAATTACAATTTGTAACTGAAGCCAGAAAAAAAGAAAAGAAGAAAACCCTCCTTTGATCACTTTAACTTTGAGAACGGCACTTTTATGATGATATTCGAACAACAACCTTATTTTTCTTGCCTGCAGATAAAAGGAGCACTTTTCCATCAATGATATCCTGAGCTTCAATCTTCCTTCCATCACTATCTACCCTGCTGTTGTTCAAGTACACCCCTCCTTGCTTCAAAAGTCTTCTTGCAGCAGATTTTGTCTCAAACAAGCCAGATGAAACTGAAAGATCCACCAGCGAACTATTCAAGACTTCATTGTAGGCAAATGAGCATGAAGGGACATCCTGCGCAATCGCGTCAATAGCCCTCCAATCTAAGGCAGTCTCAGCCCCAGGTCTCAAAGCCTCTGTCGCCTTTATAGCCTCATCCAACCCTTCTTGCCCATGTACAAACCGGGTCACTTCCTCCGCCAGCCTCCGCTGAGCTGAGTTAGGGACATACCCGGGGCTCCTCATTTCCCTTGCAATCTCCTCCACCACCTCCAAGTCCAAAAATGTAAGAATCTTCAAGAACCTCACCACATCCGCATCCGGAACAGAAAAGAAATACTGATAGAATTTATAAGGTGACAACATGGACGGTGAAAGCCAAATGGCACCATCCTCAGACTTCCCAAACTTAGTTCCATCACTCTTCAACAATAACGGAAATGTCAAACCATATGCCCCCTCAGCCTGAGAAATCCGACGAATAAGATCAGTCCCGGCAGTTATATTCCCCCACTGGTCGCTCCCGCCAATTTGAACATTAACATCCTCATTCTCAAACAAGTAGACAAAATCATAACCCTGCAACAGCTGATAGGTAAACTCGGTGTAGCTCATTCCTTGCTCAGATTCCAATCTCTTCTTCACACTCTCTTTGGCCATCATCGTACCCACTCTAGCATACCTCCCAACCCTCTTCAAGAAATCTAGTAGCCTCATATCTTTCCACCAATCATAATTATTCAAAACGACCAGACCACCTTCTTCACCATTGCTGTTTCCCAGAACTCTACCTATTGTTTCTCTGATCCCTACTGTGTTTCTTTCTAAGGTTTCAACATCAAGCTCAGGCCTTTCCAGACTCTTACCAGAAGGGTCTCCGATTCTTGCCGTGGCGCCCCCAATTAAGGCCACCGGAGTGTGTCCACATCTCTGGAACCATGAAAGCACAATGATGCCCAGCAAGTTACCCAAATGCAAGCTTTCAGCTGTGGGATCAAATCCACAGTAGACTTTGAGATTGGAGCTTACACAGGCGGATTTGAGCTCTTCGCTCGTGACTGATTCAAGCAAGCTCCTTTCTTTGAGAATTTCAACAATGTTACGACGGCTGGGAACTGGGGTTTCTCCTGAGGATTTTAGGTTTTGATGCGTTGAGTGAATTGACCCAATTGAAGAAATGGGCACTGCTGATCTTCTGGGGAATTGTTTGAAGAGAAGTTTGTGATTGAAATGGATAAAATAACCGGCAGAAGCTACTGATCTGGCTGCCAAAGTCGCCATTGATGACGGCTTCAGCATCGAGCAAAATCGACCGAGGGAACACAAAACCTCGTCCACAGAAAAACCCAGGATGATGAGTGATGAGACAGACAGAACCTGTAACTGGCTGGGCCTATAGGTTCTGGGCTCAAATATGTTCCAGCCCAAATGTTCCATCTTTGTCAGGAAAAAAGCTTTTGAAGAATCTAAAATCACCATTTTGCAGGATTCATAGCCTTTTACTAGTCGATTTTTCTTTTAGTTTGATTTTTCATTTTTATGATAAGTATTATTATGAGTGATGTTCGTATCGAATTCTACTTTGATAATATATTTTATTAAATATTTTAAGTAAATGCACTGTATGTTAGTGATAAGTAAAAGAAGACTAAGAGAAATTAATGGATATTCTCTAGAGAGACTCGCTATTCCAGTCTCTTTATCATCTCCATGAACGTATTTTATTGCACATCCATCATTGTTGTCAACTTCTATTTAGTTTTACCCAGATGCAGAGCCGACGAGCCATCTATGATGCCCAATATATACCTGAAACTAGTCTTTTCTACAAAAGATGAGATTTTGGTATATGGGTATTTGTAAAAAGGTGATTTTTTTTACTGGGAACACAGAGGAGACATGGGTTAGAAAGAGAATCTCTCCCTTCTCTCTGGAAAATCTTTTTCTCTTCTCTCACAAAACTATCCTTGCTCATCCGTTCTCGTTCAAAATCTTTCAAGCGCCTTTTTCTGAGTTCTCTGCTACAGTATGGCCCTCGTCCCTGATGACATGACGGTCCCCACCCAGGCTCCGGTTGGGCTTTAAACTTCAGAAGCTGAGGCAGGCGCTGTAGCGACTGTTGCACCGGCGATCATTTCTGCTATCGCTGCAACTGCTGCACCCACTTCTGTGAAATCCTTCGTGGAGCTTCACCTTCTCTAAAAAGATTCCCAACCATTGACATACTGAAGCGGATCAAAGCATAGCAAGACAGTAAGTCAACAATCCTGTTCACGCCAAGCGAACTGAAATTGGGTGCGCAGCTGCACCAGCACACCCTCATCGCAAATTTTTCAATGGGCAAGCCGAAGGCAAAGGAGATCAAGTCTTTCATCTGTCAGAACTGGAAGCTCAAGGATCCAGTTTCCACCGGTAGCCTCGATTTGAGGCACGAGCTGATAGTTCTAAGTTCTTTTGTAGATGCTATGGAGGCAATGGCTTATGGTCACCATCAGATTGGCAGATTTTTGTTTCGGCTGTTTTGATGGACTCCGACGTTCATCTTGAAAAAGGAGTCATCAAGGGCTGTGGCATGGCTGCACATCCCTAACCTGAGTGTTCTGTACTTTAATGAGGGTTTCCTTCATCCCATTGGGGATGAGCAGGGAACTTACCTTAAAGCGGATGAAAGAACCCTTAACATGTCCTGTCGGGTCTACGTGAGGTTTCTTATCGAAGTGGACTTGAGGAAGCCTCTCACGAGAGAGATATTCGTGGGATGCACATCAGGACTGAAGTGTATGAGGTGGTATATGAAGGGAAATTGTCCTTCTATTCGAAATGTAACATACAGGGTCATAACTTCCTAGAATGCAGAAAGCTTAAGTCACAGCCAAGGGAAGGGCCGGGCAATTCTAGAGTTAAGCAACAACGAGAGCAGTCTAAGGAGGGTAAAAGTGCTATGGTAGATTTGTCTTGGCAGCTGAAAGGGAGACTCAATAAGGAGCTTGGTGAAAATGATGCGCAAGAACCGCAAGCTACAGAGAATACATGTCAAGATAGGGATAGAGGCACAGAAAAATTAAACAGCTCTGGCCGTCAAGTAGGAATGGAGGGTTATATGGAAGCCCAATCAATTGCAGTGGAAAGTTAGGACACCAAAATGACTGTTCAAGAGCAAGTGCAGAAACAATTCATGCTAGTCTCTCGGCTGAACAGATTTGCAGCTCTCTAGGTTGAGGATGAAATACTCGATATGAAGGAGGGGAATGGTAGAGATAATGCTAACATTATTGGTGTCGTAGGATAGGAGGTGCATGTATCAGATGATAGGGCTGGTGCTAAGGTTGTCATGCAGGAGGGGCATGGCTCTGGTGACGATGGGTTGGTGCTGGGGTTGTAAGGAAGGAAGGTGGGATTGGTGCCGAGGTAGAAAGGCATGAAGTGCATGTCCCAGGTGATGAAGTTGATTCTGAGATCGCAAGGCAAAGTCGTGTACGTCCCAAGTGAGGAGGCTGCTACTAAGGAGTGTAGACCTAACGATCAAGAGCGCCAGATTAACCGGTTATCAATGGTTTTTTCAACCCCGAGTAGAAGGGAGTCTGTTAATTAGTACTCTATTTTTGAGTGACATCCTTGACAATTATTTTTTTTCACTTTCTTATAAAATAATGATAATAATAATGGCTAAAATGCTGAGCTGAAATGTTTGTAGTTGATTCAGCAAAAATAAGATCCAACTGACTGAAATGTTATGTAGCAGACATCCTTATCAGTATCCCTCAACAATTTCAAGCCATCTGAAGCATTTGTCCGATGATCTATCGATATGTGCTAAGTATAAAGGTCCATGAATGTACTGTGTGTTACTGTTTTTGCTCCCTAGCATATGTTTGTGCAGCTGGGATTTGTAATCAGGTTGGTCTTGGGTATTATGTCGTAGAAGCAGTTTTCTGCAATAAGTCAATATAATATGGCTACTTTGTTGTTTTTGTTTATTACTTGAACCAAGTCAAGAGATCATTGAGCCAACTCTTTCGGCAGTTTGACAAGGCTGAATAAAATACTACTCACCCACCTATCAGAAACTCGATATGGAATTCATGGGATGAACGTTTAAGGATTGAGATATGTGTGCATACACAGCATTAGCCTCTACATAAATATGTACGTTAAGATGAGTATTTCATGAGCTGCCAAAACCAAAACACTTTCTAATCACGTCAAGAAAATACTCGTGTTCTTTGTCATGCCGGTGCAGGTACTGTATCCCTTTATTCTAATTTCCCCCCCTTGAATTCATGCTTGTTTCGATTCTTCCGGCCTCGATGCCTCGTGGTGATATGAAGCTGATTTCACTGTCCTGCTGGTTCGGCAGAAAATAGTTGTCAAGGTCTGCATCCACTGCGAGAAGTGCAAGCAAGATGTCTTCAAGGCTGTCACCAAGCTCACAGGTAGCGCCAAACGGCCCATGAATAAAAGTTTTCATCTTCCTAAATGGGATTTGATGTGCTGGTGATAACAACGTGTCTTCTTGACAGTGTTATCTGTTTTTGAGACAGGTATCAATCAGTTGAGCCTAGATGGGGAGAAGGGATTGCTGACGGTCATCGGGACGGTCGACTCCGTGGAGGTTGTGGAAAGGATCAGGGACAAAACTAAAAAGAGAGCTGACCTTGTGACTGTAGGGCCTGTGGAGGCACCAAAACCCCCTGAACCTGCCAAACCAGACCCTGTGCCGGACTGCTTTCAGGAGCGTTGCCGCCATGACTGTGAATTCGTTGGCCTTGCCTATGGCCCTCCACCTGTTCATGGAGGCTGGGGAGACTGCACAATCCTCTAAATCAATACATTTGAATAAATTTCTGTTTGATTTTTTTCTCTTTCGGCAGCATTTGCACAACTTCCTAATCCAGTTCAGAATCTTAGATCAGATTAAACAGTTGTTTTCCAGACAGCTAAGTGCATGCAATGATGCAAACTGTTATTCTGAAACTAAAATTGTCAAACAATATATTGACTTGTGATGAGCAACTTGCTCCAGGTCTTACCATCATACTAACAATAATGCTTCAAGTCTAGGGCGGCCATGAAACATAACAACAGCACATCAACATAAAATATATCCATAGAAGAAACAAGTGGCAGTGGTTCTACATGGATATGATTCTTGCTACCATTCTAAAATGTACAAGAAACCAGCAAGAAAAGTCCTCGAGTGAATAGGCCCACAGCTGTGATGTGAATGCTAGACTAATCAAGTTATCTTCGGTGTGCTTCTTACCATGATCAGCAGTAGAGGGGTCAGATCCGCCACAGCGTCTGGTCTGCAAGCAATACCATATGAATTCGGTATCAGCTAAATGGTTAAATTGAGTTGAAGAAGAATTGTTTCCTTTTAGATAGCATATCAGTAACGCTACTGAATATAGTCTTAAAGTAACATTTGAAATTCTACCCGTGCTACGGACATCATCCGGGTAACTAAAAAACAGAATATTCAATAGGGTGAGAAACTCTAAGTTCTAACCTCACCACGACGAAACTAAGCTTGCCTTTGTGCATTGATGCACTCAAGAGCTACTTTTTCTTCCTACCGCCGCCACCCTTTGCCTTCTTATTAGCAGCCTCTTTTTTGGTTTTGTCAGTTGCTTCCTGCAATTAATCACCATCATGAAGAAAGGGAGATCATCAGAATTCTGAATCAACTGCTAAATTCAATGTTTAAATCTTCGAATAACTTCAATGTGAAAGAGACGTTGAAACAAATAGAAGTCAGTGCAATCTCCAATTCTGCATGATAAATGTGATATGGGACTCTCATGATAGTTTCAGTTGTTATTTCTATTGTGGCACTTTTCATGTCCCAGTTTCTGTGAGTTAATAGTGTGTTGTATTGCATACAAATTATCTTCTCGTCTTAAAGACAAAAATAGAACGATGCTCAAAAGTCCAACCTAAACAATCATGATCAATATCCCAGAAGAGAATAATAGACAATCTTTGAGAAGCCTAAACTTCTCAAATTTGGAATGGTAAATTTTCATACCCTAAAATAAATGAGAGATATCAGGGAATTGTACCTTTCGTTTTAGAGGCACTGATCCAGTTGAAACTGGTTTAAAGAAAGATTCTAATCTGAGACAGATGAAAGAGTCATCAATCATACGATATAACAGAATATCCAGCATAGGAAAATCAACTAGCGCACGGTCACTTACCGACCCTGTGATGCCTTGTTTTTTGCAGCTTTAATTTTCTCAATAGCCTAGTAATTAAAAATAAATAAATGTTGGAATAATATAGTAGCAAATGCAACACATAATCAAAGGGAAACTGACTTACTTTGGTTACTCGATCACTATTGAATCCATTTTCATTGACTAGAAATTGTATCAGTCCCTGCCAAAAGTCAAACAGTGGAGTGAATGCATCATGAGACATATCTTAACAATGCATATGATACAAAACAACACAAGACAGTCAATAAAGCAAAGCACGAACTTCTTCATCTGGAGAAGTCCACTTCAGGTCCATCTTATCATCATCTATAACAACTAATGGTTCTTTGAAAAGGCGACGGGCCTCATTATATGGCCAATCCTCAGGTATTTGGTACCTATTTCAATTCATTGAAATATACATGCAAGATCAGTTGATAGTAAATCATGTATTGAAATTTCAGCGCTCGCAACAAGCAGCAAGCTAAAAAACAGATGACTCAAACTGCTCTTACAAACTCAAAGGGTCAAAATACAAACTTCAGCTAGACAGCCTGCTCTTACTCCTGGCCACTGAATCAAATTGCACGTATGGACAAGAAACTAGCTCATTGAACCTATGTGTAACAGACATACTCATATTTGCACGTATGCGTGGCGACTCTAGGGAACGTTTCAAGAGCAAATTATACATGCATCAACGTTCTCCAGGTAAAGTTACAAAATTATGGGCAATGAATACCTTTCTTTGCTTATATTCTCCAAAATATTCTCTATGGAACCATGCTGGCGAATGAGCTTCAAAGCTGTCTGTCCTCCAATACCTGATTATTTAATGTGAGTAAGAGGAATGAAATTTTCATTAAGCATTATGAAGGGAAAAGAGCAGTAGTAGAAGAGGCATTTTAAAGATAGATAATACTAACTCTCAGTAGAGAAAAACTACAACCAAGGCTGTGAAAACTGAAAACAACTAAGGTTTCAAGCCAAGCTTTGTCGAAATAAAAAAGTCAGCCTAACACCACCAACAATCCCCTAGTGCCAGGAAGCAACAAGTGACGTGAGAGGAATAAAATAATAGAGACAGCAGCTTCGGTCTTGGAATTAGTTGTTCTGACAGTGCTGTGTTATTTTCCTAATTTATATGAATTGTATAATCCATAACAGCAGCCCCAAACAAAAATCATCTTCATGATCAGAAGAAGTTCTAGCACATAAACAATATCATTATCTATTGATATAGCTATGACAGTATTCTGAAGATAATTCATATAATACCTTTGATGCTGTCACAGTAATCACACCCACTGAGTATACACAAGTCGATGAACTGATCCATAGTAAGATTGAGTTCCTCCAAGATCTGAAGAAGACAAAAAAATGATGAGTAAGGAAACGAGAAAAACAAAAACAAACAATGGACTTTGCAAGTATCTTTCATATGTTGACCACCTTTCCAGTTTCAAATTCCATCACAGGGATTTTTCTTGAGCTTGGGTCCATTAGATGACGTAAAAATCTGGGAGCTCCAAAAGTTAAAGAATCCATATCTTCAGAAGCCACTGCATACACCTGGACATTGCAGTCTTTATTGACATAATCTTGAAGAGCGAAAGAGATAGTATTGCAGATAGGGATTCGTTTATCTCCATAAAATTTACAAGCAGGATGCAATTCTGTCTGATTTGAATAATGTTTTTAAGAACAGGGTGAAACACGCATTTACCTGACCATATACGGATGAAAGTAAAGCTTACCTTGTCAGCCTTGCAAAGTGCAGCACATTGCGCCTCTGCTTCAGAAGGAGCCTGATATAAACAAAAACTAGCATTTCAATTTAAATTGTCGAAACACAGCATACCAGCCAGTGGAAGATATTAATTTTCATGAAACAAGCCAAAATGAAAACTGAAAAAAAAATAGCTATTAGAACTATTGCTCATCACCTCGACTACAGGCACACCCATGAGTCTAAGAAGTTTTTTGCAATCCTCATTATGTTGTCGTGTCACCTGCGAGATGAAATGAGCATGTCAAAAAAATAATCATAAAAGCAATTCATGATGCTTGCAACAACACAATAAATTGAGAGAGCACTCAAATAAGCAGATTTTGAGTTGTGGCACGAAAGATTCACAAAGTCAAATCATGTGTACCTTCACTGTTCTTTTGCTATACTTTTCAATGTCTTCCTTGTTACCAGCCTGCATCAATTGAGTACATGAAACAGCTGAACAGGTAAGCACTTAAATCACGAAAAGTGAAATGCCTGTATAACTCGAGCTAAGTGAATATACCTCCATTGCATCGGCAAGATCCTCAGTAGCATCTGCACGCTTGGAGTATCTAAATGATTTGGTCATTTCAAATGTTTGTCAAATGAATCAAGAGGCCACCCGTAAAAAACATATACTGGACAAAGGAAATACCGCTTTGCAAGTTCTTGTTTCTTCAAATCAGGAGGCTGCCCGTCAAAAACATAGCTGCAAACAAACATATTTATAAAGTCAATAGTCAATACAAGCACAAAAAGTAGATAGTCTTTTTTGAATGAGAAAAGTAATTAAATGATGTTGAGTATCATACACTGGCTTAATTCCAGCTTCCAGGAGCCGAATAGTCCGGTTAAACATTCCTTGCAGATGACTGCATGCAAGGCAACCAGTTGAAGGAAGATGAAATAAAAAATCACATCAAAAGAACCATTTGGAAGATTTTGGCTCACCTTGTAACTTCACCCGCCTCATTTGTCAACATCTCAGCTCCTGTTCTCCCCACAACAATCTACATATTTGGAAAAAAGCAAACACAATTAATGCCACTTCCACTACCTGAACCAAACATCAGTATGATGTTCGATTTTTTTTCTAAAAACACAAACATTTATAAACATTTAGGCTGTGTTTGGTATAGATAAAATGGGAGGAAAAGGAAAATAGAAGGAATTTTATGTTGGGTTTACATGGAAAAAGTAGAGAAAAAAAGTAGACTTTTATAGTTCAACTATAGAGAACACCTTCCTTGCTATTTGCTAAGTAAACCAAACAAATGGACAGTAAAACAGAATCGATGAGAAATTTTATTTTACCCCACATTTTCTTTTTCCTTAATTTTCCCTAAATCAAACACAACCTTAAAGATAAAAAACAACAGACCAGGAACTGATATATGCTCATGCTGGCATCAACAGCTATCTTTCTTCCAAAATAGCTCTCGAACTTCATCTCCTTCATACCTTTTGGCGCATTGTCCGCCAACAGCTTCGTCAAACCCTAAAACCCACAACATCAACCATCAGAAACCAAATTACGAGATTCAGAAGCCCAAAGGAGGCCGATACTCAAAATACCTTGATACCCATTTCGTCCAACACCGATTAAATGATACGGAGAGCAAAAAGATCCCAACTTGCCCAGTCGCTCGCTCGGTGTTGAAGTGTATGCTTAAATTCCCATTTCTCCTGATTTGGGGATTTTGGTTTGGCGGTCTTTTCTACTCCGCGCGTCTCGGTAGCGTTTACCCTTCAACTGGGCCGAATATAAACACGGGCCTTCACAACGGGCCTTAAATCCGGTCCGAATCTTATATGGCCCATACGAAAAATTGAAGAATTTAAAATTAAGTGGATTTTGATGGATATATATAGTTAAAATAAAAATGCTCAGCCATGTACATGGTGAGCGAGCGAGCGTGGAATCTGGCTCCATCCGATTGATGAAAAATAAAAGCACGGGAGCATGTTGGATTTCCAGCTTAGATATTATTTTTAATTGGTTTGAAAATTTTAAAATTAAACTGAATCATTAGTTTTAAGAAATTAAATCGAATCAAATTATGTGATTTAATTCAGTCCATTTTAATATATTCAGTAAATTTATTTACTAAAGAGGAGGCTTATTATATAAATAATATATAGAGGTACTAAGATCCTGTTTTGTTGTATTTATTATGCTCTATTAAGAAGTGGTCTCTTAATATATGAAGAAATTTTTTGTTTTTTTTTGTTTTGGAACCGGAGATCCGTACCCCTTCGGGGCCGGTTTAAACTCTGGGGAGAGGCTACACACACCCGACTGTCAAGCCTCCCGTGTGTTTCACAGGATAAGCGTTAAGTTAGTGTAAGCCAGTATTCAAACCCGAGACCCAATGTGGGGTCAATCTTGTTGACCTGGCTCACAACCAACTCAACTACCCATGGTCGGATTCTTTTGTTTTTTTATACTGAATGATTCGTCATAAAGTTTGAATCATATCTTTTTAATTTTACCTCTTATTCAGTCAGAGGCACCCAATAGTGACAAAAAAATTAAATTCATTCGTCCCTAAATTTTTCTCTCGGAGAAGAAGCACAACCTTCAATCGCCCACCCATTGGAGCGACTTCCACCATGGCCCGAAGTGACCTATCTTCTTCCAGCTCATTTGACCCTTCCTTGAACCTGGAAATGACTGAAATTGGAAACACTAACTCTGATCACCTATCCACCCATTGGAGCGGCTTCCACCACTACGCCCCTCATGTCATGATCAGACCTGAAAACACCACACTCCGTCGCCATTGCTCTTGCTGTGAAGACATTGTCACCGGTTACCATTTTCACAGTCACTCCTGCATACTGGCAAGCCTCAACAGCTTCCTTCACCCCAGGCCAACTTAGATCCTTGATCTCGACCAAGCTTAGCAAGATCATCCCATCAGCTTTCACCTTCTGTTTCTTTGATTCGTCCAGGCCAATCTGAGCATCATCTTGACCCACCACCTGTTTGTGGGCAAAGGCAATGCAGCGTAGACTGCTAGCAGCCCATGCCTTGAATAATGGCCTCAAACCAAATCCTTTCATTCTCATCTAAACCCTTTACATTCTCTGAAATGTCATAGTAGCTTGAATACAGGGCTAAAATCATCTAGCAGCTCCTTTTTAGTGCACATGAGTAGTTGCATCCTCATTCTTAGTATTGCCTTTGAAGTATTTGACCAGCAAAAAATCTAGCAAAATAATATTATTATGTTCAATTCATTACCCAATATATATGAAGTGTCCTCTCTTATCCACTAACCCCGTTAGTTGATTATTATATATATAATTTATAGGAAAAATTCTAAAAAGAGTTTTGAACTACCACCCCTTACACAATTATCGTCCGAATTATTATGATTTTCAAAATAAAGTGTGAAATCTTAATTTTTGAACTGACTCACAAATTTCAGTGTAACTTTGTTAATACACTAAAACGACACGTTGACAGACTTAACCTCTATTATTAAAACAAAATGACATCATTCCAATTCATACATTTAATTTATATTTTCCTGTTAATTGCATATTTATTCATATAATTAAGTCCAATTTTTTAACCCTAATTGTCCCCAACTAAACACGATCTACAAACATACGCACAACAGAGTGACGATGGATGGTCTCTCCTCCCGGCAACGCCGCCGGTGGGTTGAAGGCATGGGGAAACATAAACACCGTTAATTTAATTATATTCTTTTACAGCACCGACTCCATTTTTTCTTCTGTTCAATCTTCTCTTCTTCGAGTCCATCAACAATGATGTCGGCGACTATGCCTCATGCTTCAGAAGCCACTGCCCGTTCCTTCTCCTCCACCTTGGTGATAAGCATATGCTGCCCATGCACCAGCTGCGACCTGGATCAGATTTTTTTTTATTGAATTCAAACCCTTTTTGAATCCGGCTGTCTCGATGTGCAAATTGGGGGTATTTGGGACTGTTGGATTAGGATTTGGATTGTGCGTATTGGGAAAAAAAATTCAAAATTGGAGTATTTTGAGGTTGTTTGGAGAAGAGAAGTGTTGACTATCCCAGGTTTGTCGATTATATATTACTGGATAGCTTTAAGAAAAACAAAGCAGGTGGAAACAGTTGTCAGAGAAGTCAGACCGAGAAAAAAAAATTAGGATTATTGTAGAAAGAAGAGAATGTAGTTGTTTGGTTGTAGGAGAAATAGGGAGTTTGGAATTGAAATTAATTGAGTTGGGGTAGAGCTTGGGGTTTTGTTGCAGAAATAAGAAGTTTAAGGCTGGAATTAATTTTGTGATTGTTGCAGGAATTAATTGAGTTTAATATGTATAAATAATTATTTAATTAATATAAATTTTATAAAAAAAATATGATTGGAGAGACGTCGTTTTGTTTGGAGTTAAGTTCATTGACGGTGTTGTTTATGGAGTAACAATGTTACACTGAAATTTGTAATTTAGTTCAAAAATTAAGATTTTGCACATTATTTGAAAATCATGGTAGTTCGGACTGTAAATGGGTAAGAGGTGGTAGTTCAGAACCCGTTTGGAGTTTTTCTCTAATTTATAAACCTTAAAAAGAAAATATGAAATAATAATTAAGGCTCAGTTTGGTTTACAAAAGGATAGAAAAAAGAAAGTTAAATAAATTTGTTTGGTTTAGTGAACATTGGGGGACAAATTAGATGGAAAGAGTTTAATTAAATTAAAATGTTTGGACATTTCTCTTTCAATTTTTTATCTAGAACAAAATATTTTTTTTCAAAATTTTTTTATTTAATTTTTCTCATATTTTTCATAACCTAAATAGAAGATAACAATTACAGGAATTGTATCCATCTCGACATCACGTGAATCCAAAATCAATGTAATGTAGTCAATGACTCAAATGGTATGTATAGAATGAAATGTAATGAATAGAAATAAAATTTTATGGACTATTATAATTAAGAAACTTGCTATTTTTAGAGAATTTATAGTGTTAAAGAATTAAATGGTATGCATAGAAGATAAAATTTCATTCAAATAAAAAATAATTAATTAACATTTGACTTTTAAAATATTTTTTATTTGTCACTTAATCAAAATTTATTTCTCCAATTTTCTTGTTACTTAGCAATCCCAACACATAATCAATATATATAATTGCCTTAAAAATAATAAAAACTAATTAATTATTTTATATTTTCAATAACACCTTAAATTCTACCCATATCAATTATATTTTCAATTATAATTATCTTCCTTTTATATCATTAAGTCAAATAAAATAAGAATAACAAAAATTATTCAAGGCACAAAATAATTAAAAGGGAAACCCATTGACCCTTATTCGTAACCTAGTCAGCTAACAAAATTAATTTCTCTTTGATTTATGAGATTTTATCTTAAATATAACTTTCCAAAAAAAAAATTGTAAAAAGTAATATCCATAGGTTGTTAAAGTAAATGAATATTTTTTTAATAAAATAATGGTAAGCATGGCATTTAAAAGTTTTTAAAAGAAAAATAATTGGAGAGGAAAATCCTCACACTCTCCTGATCTTTCAAATTTCTGGCCACGCCTCCACTTCTTACAAATACTCATTTCCATTTCTAAAGGGCTTCACCTTTCCCTCCCATTTGTCAAACGATCCTCAACTCTCTCCATTCATCCTGTAATTAATGAGATTCAACCCATTTTGTCTTTGAATGCATAACTGAGCTCAAAAGCATTATTGAAAAATCCACAACTTCATTGGTTTCTGTCTTTTCTATTTCAGGGGGGAGGTGGTGGCCAGGAAGCTAGACAGTGAGAAAGGATGAGGGGTGCTTTGTTCTGGGTTGGGTTTTTGCTGGGGTTTGAGATTTGTAGATGGGTTTTCAATCCATGATTTCGAGATGTTTAACGTGACTGAGGATATCTTGGATTTCAATGACGTGAGTGTGAGTGAAGCTGCGGCTGCTCCTGATGTTTTGAAGGTGAAACTCACTCTGATTCGCGGCGCTGATGCTAAGGGAGCAGGTCCTCTTCTCTCCTATTCTAACTTGTGTTTTGGGTGTTTGCGCTCCATTCCAACACACACAGAAATTTGAGAACATGCATGCATGATGAAGTCTGTTTCTTTAAGCTCTCAGGCTGTTTTGCTTTGCAAATCTCATTCAGGAGTGTTTGGATTCATCAGTTAGAATTGATTTTGATTCATGCACCTATTATTTTATAATTTCAATTAAAATTTACACATAGTGATGATTAGTGTTGTATTGTGGTTGAAATTATTGTGTGAAAATCTCTTTCTCTTATCCTATTAAAGTTAAAAAGCTTAAGGGTCAAGTGTTTATAAAGAAGTTTAAGAGTCTATATATAGTCTTTGTACAATTAAAATGCTCATATTAAGAGCATGAAGCTCAAGGGTATATTGTAATTAAAGTACTAATGATATTGTACAAATTAAGTGACCATATTAATTAAGAAGTTTGAGACTCTATGAGAATTACAAGAGACGGCCCCATGCACTATATATATATACTCTCTTATGAATCCTAAACAAGTCACTTAGAGAAACACAAAAAATCCATTAGAGAAATTCTCCTATATCATCACGGAGCAAACTACAAATATATAGGATCAAGGAGAGAAAGTACATAGGATCATTCAAACCATTGCTATGCATCAAAGTAATGCTCCTATTTTTCTTAATTATGTTTCAATTCTCATCGCCCATACGTGATTAATTTAAAATATTTGTAAAATGATTTTAGGTTAACACTCCCATATTACAATCACACATCAAATAATATTGTATTGATCTAATTTGATGTTCGATGTTTCATCATATTGATGAAGTCTTTCATGTTTTGTATTCATTTATTAAGGCACATTTAACAGACTTACTGAGCTGGTTCATGAAATGTGTTCTGAGCAGCTGGTTTTGTGTTTCGGTTACAGTGTGTTTGGACGGAACTTTGCCTGGGTACCACTTTAGTCCAGGATTCGGAACTGGAGCCAACAGTTGGTTGATCCAGTTCGAGGTTCGTACTCACTTCTTATTTACTAAAACATTCTGGTATTTGTGGGTGCAATAGTAGTAGACTTGAACTGGTTTGCAGGGAGGAGGATGGTGTTACAATGTCCGAAGCTGTGTTTACCGCAAGAAAAGTAGGCGTGGGTCTTCAAACTACATGGAGAAGGAGCTCCCTTTTCAGGGCATACTCAGCAATGATCCGCAACGCAATCCAGGTACACCTCGATATGCTTGACCAATGCGAATCCGTCGGTTTCTTACACTAAACCAGCTTTGCGTATTGGGTAGATTTCTTCAACTGGAATAGAGTGAAGCTTCGGTATTGTGATGGTGCCTCATTCACCGGTGACAGTTCTGATCCGGTAAGCGCAGGCTTCAAAGTGTAAAATTTAATGCATCAAAATTAATATTAAATCAGTAAAATATTGTTTTGATATATGAATGCATGTAATGCTTAAGCGATAACTCAAAATTCAATTACAAACATTTTATAT
>NQLW01000055.1:4088730-4108476 GCA_002312845.1 Kalanchoe fedtschenkoi
GACTTGAACTGGTTTGCAGGGAGGAGGATGGTGTTACAATGTCCGAAGCTGTGTTTACCGCAAGAAAAGTAGGCGTGGGTCTTCAAACTACATGGAGAAGGAGCTCCCTTTTCAGGGCATACTCAGCAATGATCCGCAACGCAATCCAGGTACACCTCGATATGCTTGACCAACGCGAATCCGTCGGTTTCTTACACTAAACCAGCTTTGCGTATTGGGTAGATTTTTTCAACTGGAATAGAGTGAAGCTTCGGTATTGTGATGGTGCCTCATTCACCGGTGACAGTTCTGATCCGGTAAGCGCAGGCTTCCAAGTTCCAGTAGCACGCTGAAACTCACACATATGGTCTCAAAGATGTCGATTGCACGATTCCATCTTGCAGGCGCATCAGCTTGAGTTCAGGGGACAGCGCATATGGTCAGTCGCAATGGAAGAGTTAATGTCCAAGGGAATGAGCAAAGCTAGCCAGGTTTAATTAACAACTGAGCAAAAAAACATATCTGCTTTCTGAAATTACGTTCCATACCGCCTTGCAGCTAAAGTTGCTTTGGTTTCCAGGCACTGCTCTCCGGCTGTTCTGCTGGCGGCCTGGCTTCTATATTGCACTGTGACGAATTCAAGGCTTTGTTCACACAAGGAACAAAAGTAAAGTGCTTGAGTGACGCCGGACTCTTCCTTGACGCGTAATGACTAGAAAATTGCATCTCAATGTCTATGGTGCACTAGTGCATCCAGAATCCTCGTTGAAAATGCAGGATTGATGCGTCCGGCCGGCGCAGCTTACGAAAAATGTACAGCAGCGTAGTTAAAGTGCAGGTACGTTATTTGGCGCTAGCCCCACCTCTTCTCTTCATCGCTTTTAATTTTTTTTTCTTTCATCTCTTTGATTTAACACTTCCAATAATTTCGGCCGCCCCTGACAAATGCAGGCATTAGGCGCGAACTTGCCGGCTACTTGCACAAGCCGTCTTGATCCAGTTTCGGTATTTCCCAACCTATTTTTCTCTCATTGTTACTTCCTTCATATCCCAGAGAAATGCATATTTCGTGCTGTGCTAAATTTAATGTATGGTATTTTCATAAACTGACTTTTTTTTAAAAAAAATTTACTAATATAAATTACAAAGCACACATCTGTATCATCGGTATTTGAATTCTAAAAGTGAAAATTGTCAAAAAAAATTTATAACTATGCTGATCCTAACTTCTTGACCATATTTCTTGTTTTAGTGCTTCTTTCCTCAGAACGTGATCGCAGACATCAGAACCCCAACGTTTCTTCTTAATACTGCATATGACTCATGGCAGGTGAAGTTTTATTAGTGATTATTATTTTCTTTTTATAATATTTATTACGCACACATTTGAACACAGACGATTCAAAAACTATACGTGGGAATTGTTAGAATCACTCCTTACCCTCTAAATGGCCAGACACTTTTTGTGGACGCTAATATAACTTGTCTTCGTTTGGATGGCAACAATCAGGTCCAAAATAGTTTAGCACCAAGTTCAGCAGACCCACAGGGCGCTTGGAAGAAATGCAAAGCGAACCTTGCACGATGTAGTCAAGAACAAATCCAGTTTTTCCAAAGTAAGCCAGCAAATCAGTGATCAGGCTACGGATTCCAATCCACGATAAGGATGCAATTTATCACACTAATTTCCATGGCTCGACAGATTTCAGGGGCCGAATGCTGGAGGCTGTCAAGGGCTTCTGGGAGAAGGCTCAAAACGGACTGTTTATAAATTCGTGCTTCGCTCACTGCCAAACTGTAGAATTGTTGGATCATAATCAAAACCAATTGGCAATGAGTGGGGAACCCAACCATATATAAGGATGGCTTAAGATCTTCCACTGGGCGATGTGGGATAATACCACTATGCTCAACACTCCCCCTCACTTGCGAGGACCTTTGTTAACCTCGACAAGTGGGACCTCGTGCGGACCTAGTTAACCGTCACGGGCATGTTCTAAGATTGCGGCCAAAACCCGCTCTGATACCATGTAGAATTGTTGGATCCACACTCAAAACCAATTGGCAATGAGTGGGGGAGCCCAACCATATATAAGGATGGCTTAAGAGCTTTCACTGGGCGATGTGGGATAATACCACAATGCTCAACACAAACCGAACTACAGGACACATGGTTTGCAGATGATTCTCCAAGAATAGGCAATAAGGTATCCAGAAACACATCCTCCGCCACAGCTCTCACTAACAGTCAAATCAGACATATCAAAATGCATGATGGTATATTTCAAATGGGTGTTGTGTTGCAGGCGATTGCAGTGGCAGTTGGAGACTGGTATTTTGATCGAATGGATACCAAGATCATCGACTGCGCCTACCCGTGTGACAAAACTTGTCACAATCTGATGTTCAACTGATCAGAAGAATTATTCATTCCTATTCATCTCACATTGGTCTTGCCATTCCCAAGCAATTCTGGCAGCAGAGGATTCATTTCTCACTGAAGCTGCACGCAATAGCATGGCATATGCATTGTTCTAAAAGGCGCTAGGCGGTCCTAGGCGGTTGGTTTGGGGCCTAATGACTAATCGGCTATAATTAATTATAAAATTATACCTATAAAATTTTATTTTATTTTAAAAATAAAATATATAAAATAATTAGGCGCTAGGCGCTAGACGGGGCGTTTTTAAAACTCTCAGAAACTAATCGGACGCCTAGACGGTTAGGCGGCCGCCTTTTAAAACAGAGGGCATATGTAGCTCATAATGTCTCTATTCTGCGTCAGAGTCAGATATCTGTTGTAATGGTGAAACATATTTAGCAGATTAATATACAAACTCCATTGGAGTTTGCATTTGCTGGGTAGCTGGCTGCATATGCACCAGTTTTCATATGTCCTTTTTGGGATCAGAGCCTATGATTACTTCACAAATAGTTTGCTGTGTTTACAAACTATTTTCTCCGTCTGTTATAATTAACGCTTTAGACAAAAATACATATAACAAGAAATTATTTAAAGAACTGAGTGATTCTTACAACTATTTTTACTGAGATTTAGTAATAAACTGTGAGATGTGGAGTTTTGATTGGGTGGATATACTAAATAAATTTTTTTTTTTTTACTTTTGGGATAATGATGGATAAGTAAATGTCCAATAGAAATGTTAAGCAACAAATAAAAATGTAAAATAAATCTTGTTTGAGCCATTAACTTTATGTATATATGTTAGATATGCGTTTGGGAATGTGGATCAAATGAAAACCATTTTGGATTTGTAAACTATGAACTATTAATATCCATTGATTTTGTTTCATCCAACGGATTATGATTTATTTTGGATGTATTAATTTGGATGATATTAAATCTAATAAAGTGTATTTTGGATGAGAGGAGGTTCATTTGTGCAGGACAGTGGCGGTTCCAGATTTTTTTTTTCAAGGGGCTAAAATTAAATAATCAAAATTTTGGGTTGCATTCGGATTGACATAATTAAAAATTTAGTTAAAATTATGCATATAAATTTACTTTATATATATATATATATTTATCATAAATATATAAGTATTTAAGGTGGGATTGGGAGCGGATAGCCCGTAACCCCTGGTGGATCCGTCACTGGTGCGGGAGGGAGAGGATGACGAGGCTCGACAAAATTGCCCTCCTTCATGCAATGTGACACATGAGGAAATGCTTGGGAGAGACACTTTGCGGCATGTGGGAGCATCTTAGCAAAATTTAAGGGAGATGTAGAGCGTAGGCTGACTATATAGTAAACCAGAAATTTAACTGGAATAAGGTACCTGAACTAAAATAATTTTACTTGAAGGTACACTTGTTATATAGTCATGTAGGACCTTCGACAATAAAGTCTCACCACATGGACCACAATCTTATTCTTATATGTCGTACAAGACTTATGAGATGTGGATACACGATTTCCATGTATATTTAATCTTTGATAACAACTGCATTAAAAAATATAGAATAGGAAGATCTCAATATGGAGGTTTGCTAAAGATTATTAGAACTGACTTGATAAGAGATTCCATGCATGCATCCATCTCTATCTTAGCCTGTCAATTACTCCTAAGACTACATTTGGTAGAATGAGATAGTATTAGTTCGAATATAATATTAATTATATCAGTATTATTTATACAAGATACAATAATTTAGACTAAATTACAAAAAAAAGGGTATGAATATCATATCTTCTGAAATAGCTAGACTAACTACCAAAGTTTAAAGAAAAATTCATTTGAAACTGTTCTGTAATTGATTACATTACAATCCAGTCCCGATGAATTTTAAAATAATTGTAGTTCAATCGCTAATAACATAAATTAATATGTTATTAGACAATACCTAAACCCTCTGCAATACTTTTCTTATATAGATCGGTCAGATCCGAGTATTATTAGACAATACTTCATACCACTAGACCAACACTCTATAAGAAAAACTATCTTCACTTTTAAAAATAACCCTCTGCAATTTGAAGGAGGCGAGAGGTAAAAGAATGGCTTAATAGAATATCATCTAAAGCAAAATGTCAGCTGTTTGCCCGATAATTGCATCATCTTAGTGTGAATCGATCTCCAAAACCTAAACCTCTTTGGGCAGAAGTATACACACCCAATCACCAATGAGAATCTGACCGATCGAATTGGGATTATTGCTGGTGCACGTATAGACTATAGATGATGTCCAAAAAAAAAACATTATTTATATTGTCATCTATAGGTAAAGACTTTAAGAGCTCGAAGAGAACCTGTTGGGACAGGAAAATAATACACATTGGCCTACAAAATATTTTCTTCCCCTCCAATATTAATCTTTCCCCTCTTAATGCCTACAACTTGACCTGGTCATTGAGTTGTGACCTATGCATATGAGAGACCCTATTGTACTTGTTCGTGGGCTCCTGCATGCCATGTGCACGTGCGATCCAAGCGTGCCAAAGACAGCTATGTTTGCACACATTAATGTATCCATGCCCACATCATGCATATATATATCATGCCCACAAGAAATCAAAATATTTATTAAATGCCCCTTACATGATCATGAGGAGGCTGTCACAAAAATTGAAATCCATGTCTCTATATGCCCCTGGAGACAGTGATAGACCCTTTATAGTGTATGATCCATCTCCATTCATCAATAACATTAACTTAACAACAAACTCATGTTACCTGCGTCTCTTGTTGTCATCGATCTCAAATCGATTTTTTACACATGGACTAATCATAAAGAAGTTCAAGTTCTAGACAAAAAATTATCATAAATCACTGTCCACATATTTTACTTCATTCTTTACTAAGCCCCACATCTAGGAGTGTAAAAATAAACTGTAAAATTAATAAACCGAATTGAATCAAACCGAACCGATCAATTTGGTTCTACTCTATTCATTTAATTGAGCGGTTTCGGTTTGTTGTTATTAGAAAACCGACCGATTCGGTTTAAATTTTTTAATTACAAATCAAATCGAACCAAACCGAACTAGATCATTCTAAAAATCAGATTGTATATTTGCAGTCATCCGATTAAATACAAAGTATACCTGCTAGACGACTACTTACAATCTTCTCTCAAAACTTAGAAGGGCGCCTCTAGTATCATCCTCAATAAGTCTATTCGTTGTTGTGCAGCTACTCATTCAGTTTCCTATCCGCTTCCTTTATCCTCTTTCGCCACTCGCTGCATCTCCGATTCCTATCTGCCGCATGCACTTCATCGCTTTCGCATCCTCCCACGTCCTTTTCCATCTGCCTCGTCTCCCATTCGTCGTTGGTGCCTGTACAGGTAAAAGATTCACAATTTCGTCTAGATCCAGATTCATTCCAATTTTTGTTAAATACAGATGAGCTACTATATGTTTATAAGATTTGATAATACATTCATTAGATGAGTTATTATATTCATCATATATTTGATAATATGTTCATTAGATAATATGTTCATCAATTGAGCTGTTATGTTCATCACATGAGCTGTTATGTTCATCAGATGAGATGCTAAGTTCATCAGTTGATATATTCGTCAGGTTTAGTTTTATATTCATCAGATGAGCATTTATGTTCGTCAGGGTGAGCTGTTATGTTCATCAGTTGATATGTTCATCAGATGAGCTACTATGTTCATCAGATTTGATAATTTATTTATGAGATGAATAAACTATTTTTTTAATGAATATAAAAATATAAATTTGTGAATTAATTAATTTTATTTTTTATTTGGACTTTTCTTTTAAAATAATTTTATTAAAATTTTCTCTGATCTTTTTAAAATTTTCTGATTTTTTTAATTTTTTCTGATTTTTAATTTTTTATTCTTTATTTAATGAATGATGGAGTGTATTAATAAAAATGACGTAAAATGATATCATTTTCGAACGAGAACACCCATCTGTCCACCAATGAGTGATTGATATTAAGGTTGGTTGTGGAGGTTTACATTAGTAAAAAAATTTATAGAATTGAACCGAAATCAAACCGAACCCATCGGTTTTGTTCAGTTCAGTTTTTTTAGTTGCATGATTCAGTTGGGTTTCAAAAAATAAGAACCGACGAAGAGTGGTTCAATTTGATTTTTTAAGTAAAACCGAACCGAATCGAACCGTTACACACATCAAATGCCGAAGCTAGTCTGGTGTGATTTATAGGTACACTTCATGCACATTTTATTATGGTTTCTATCATCTGCTAGCTAGAGAGTCGAGCCTAAATATATGCAAACATACACGTAACTGAAGCACCTAGCTAGGTCTAGTCAATATATATGATTGAAAGACAATAATACAGATCCAACATATGGCCTACGGATGTATATGGCTAAACACGAAAATTCTGACATATAGTTTGACTTACAATCATTATTCAACAAAGAAGTGCTCCAACATGTGTATGCTTGTATACACATACAATACATTAACCTTTTGTTTCTACACACAAACCAACTTTGAAAATCCATTACGTGACCTTTTCTTTCTTTTGTGAAATTTAGAATTGGCTTCAATATGTCTGGTATACGACTTGATGAGAGTCACTTAGAATGTCTGCTCAAAAGCCATTTTAAGTCTCTGCAGGTCTTTAGCAAAAACATCTGACGGTGAACTGTGATGCTGCTGCTGCTGGTTCATCTGATGATGCCACAACAAGCTCGCCCCACCGCTAGATCCATAACGTACCGGTTCGGGCTTGATCATCTCACCGCCACTGAACAAGTTACTATTCCCGCTTTGCAAAGTTCCAAATGAACTGCTTGTATTTTGTAAGTATGCGGACCATTTCGCTTCCTCAAATTGGCTGCTCTTAGCAGTTGCCATCTCCCATAGGCAGGAACAAGCATTAGTACCATTTTGTCGCTGATCCCAATCGAAAGAACCCAGTGATTGATCGGTGTCAGAGATGACTGAGCAAGGCCTTGCACCTGTTGTATTGGTGAGGATCATCGAGTTTGAAATCGAAGGGAACATCGAAGGTAACAAGTTGTTGTTGAACTGGCTGTCGTCAGGAATCGGGGAAGACCCAGATGACCTAGAGCCCAAATTGAAGGAAATGTTCGAAGCTTGAGTGGTATTTGTAAGTGATAATGGTGCAAGAAGTGAGAGGTATCCTTCTCCAAGCATGTCTGGTTGTCCGCCACAGCTCGTTGCGGATCTCCCACAACGGTCTACGAAGAAATCTTGAGTCATGCTGTGGCTGAATTTGGAGTTCGCTTCAAATGATGAGAGGAAATTATTGTCTATGAAGACGGCGTTATTCATATTGTGTGAGTCTGATGCGTCAATCAAGTGCATGGAAATTACTTCATCTGATCCAGCAGCGGATACCATATTGTTTTTATTATTTTCATAGCTTGCTTGGAGTGATATTGCAGCTGCTTCTGTGGCCGATCTTTTCTGTTCAGCTTCCATTTCTGAGATTGGTTTGTGGGTGTTTGGATCAATGCCTTTTTGCCTTAGCTTCTTCTTTAGACATGAGTTCCACAAGTTCTTTATTTCATTGTCTGTCCTTCCTGGTAACTGAGCTGCTATTTGTGACCATCTAAGAAAAAAAAACCCACAAATTAGCAACTCTTGATTTAAGGCCATGATTGCAACTGTTTCTATATCATACCAAAAATTATAAAGAAAAATAGTAGTCGAACGGCCAAGAGTCATATCTATTATATAACTAGCTAGATGGGTTTTGAAACTAGAGTAGTCTCTGATATATTAAAATGTTTACCTATTGCCAAGAACTGCATGAAGTTCCACTATTATATTCTCCTCCTCCTGAGAAAATGCTCCTCTTTTCAAGTCTGGTCTTAAGTAGTTAATCCACCTTAGCCTGCAACTCTTCCCACACCTTTGCAATCCTACAACGTAAGCCATGATTGACCACACTCAAGAAGTAACACCACCCCCAAGAACAAGAACAACAATAAAGAAAAGGTTAAAAGAAAAACGCGGAGGCCGGGAAGATAGATGATACCAGCCAATTTAGGCACGGAGCTCCAACAACCATGACCATATTTAGTAATGTGCCGCAAGAGCTTATCGTCTTCCTCCGGGGACCATAACCCTTTCCTTAGCTTTTGCTTGTAGCAACATGAATGTCTTCCCATGTGGGTGAGAATGCTTCAATTTGAACAATCACAGGCAAAAGAGAAAACACAGACAGAGGAGATATAAAGTGATGGTGTGAGAGAGAGCTTATGAAGTGTCAACACAAGCAGAAAGATGGAATGGTGACGGTGAAGGTTTTTGAAAATGAAGTAGCACACTCTGGTAGGCATTCACATATTAATAGTAAACAGAGAAAAAAAACACATAATGTGCAAGTCACATTCGCTAAAAAGAATGGAGGAAGATTCGCCTCAATTTCTTCTTCATTCGAATTTTGTATTTTAGGTAATTCAATAGGTTTGTTTTTCTATTCCAATAATCTCAGTCCTTCATAGCAGCAAAGTGGCCGATCTGAACCGTTGGATCATATATATAAAAATAGAGAAAAGAAAAAACTAGTAATTAAATGCTACTTTTCAAAATCCAAATAAACTCTCTGCACATGTCTCATCAAGTTTTGATGATTGTGGCAGGAGTTGTGGGACAAGTGCAGATAATTTAACAAGTGGTGGCAATAAACAAGGCTACTGTTAACAAAATACAAGCTTGTGATACAAATCAAGGGGTCGTCTAAAAAACAATATATATAATTGTAACAGCTCTAATTTTTACTAACGATATTGTCTCACATTTTCCCGTCCAGTGCGACAGTGGATTTTGCGTTGGTGTGGTGTCTCATTCGGCGAATCTGCACCCAAAAGGCTTCGACACTAAATAAGGATAAAAAGTCTTAGTCCTAATTAAGAAAGTTAAGGATCTCCCACCCATTCGATGTGAGATGTAACATTCCATCCCTCTTATAGGGCAGACGTCCTCAGCTGCCTCATTCGGTGATCTGCATGGGGACTCTGTATCACTAGGTGGTTGGCTCTGATATCATGTGACAACCTCTTACTGTCGATATTGTCCCACACTTTCTCGCCCCGTGCGGCGGTGGATTTTGCGTTGGTGTGCTGCCTCATTCGGCGAATCAGCACCCAAAAGGTCTCGACACTAAATAAGAAATCTTAGTCCTAATTAAGGAAGTTAAGGATCTCCCACTCAGTCGATGTAGGATGTAACATAAATAAATACAGATATGTTTTTCAAAATTAGGAATTATGGGATGCTTAATGACTTTGATTAGGGTTTCAGGCAATTTCGAATTTCATCTCCGTTTCTCCAAGATTAAATTCACACGAGAAACTGGTAGCTTGGGAGGAAAATGGAATGTTTCGCTCGATAGAAGACTAGTCTATGAATAGCTAACATTGCCTTTGTGGAATATTTACAATAAAGTCTTGACAACACAGCACAACACATATCACATAGGGACTCGCATTTTTTTTTATTTCATTTAAACAAGTTATACTATAAAATATGTATTCCCTCCGTCATGTCGTTTAAGGTTAATTTGAGTAGATTAAGGTGAAGTTAATGCTAGCGGTTGAACAAATTTAATGAATGGGTGGTTGATGTTTTTATAAAAAAATTCATGCAAAAAGTTAATTGGTAGATGATTACTGGTGGAGAATGTACTTTTTATTGAATATGATAATGAAGTGATTAATGTTTGATATTTTTAAGGTAGTTGTTGACATTAAATACGCATTGAAAATGGATAAGTGACAAATAAAAGTGGATAAAAAAATTCAGTTAAGTGACATGTAAAAGAGGACAGAGGGAGTAATTCATTGATTACCTGGAAAGACAAGAGCTCAAACCTTTCCATTTAGCCTTTTGGTTGTTTTTGTTTCTCTTCAGCTCATGATGAGTTTGTAAAGTTTAAAAAGGGTGGCAAAGTAAAATAATTGTGTCTCAATATTCTTCTCAAAATTTTTTCATTATATTTTACTACGAATTAATTCACCGAATACCGTACTGGTAGGGTACATAGAATGATTGCAGGTGAAAGTGGTCATGTAAATGAAGGTTATATGGGGAGCACAAAGTGTACATAATTAAGTTTGTAGTTTGATTTAATTTGAGTAGTTATACTGTAACTTAAAAGTCAGATAAACTATCAAATAGTGTGACAGTAGAATTCTGCAGATAACCTAACCTTAAAGAACATCTTACAAATAAACATGAATACATTGACCTTAGTAATAATATGTCTACTCGTTTAAGCGGCCATATAATAGAGATGATATAAAATAAATGTGGGAAAGCTACAAACACCAGAACAAGGACAATATTGTGGGTGACATACAACTTGGACGCACTTGAAAAGTATTTCCAAACTTAACTATAAAGCTCGTTTAGTTAAATCGTGAAGCATATGGCATCCTTTCAATTTAGGATATGCAGATCTCAAAATCTGATGAAGATTATATTCATCTGCTTCAACTAACTTCATTACTGGAGACAGATGATCAGTCAGCGACAATGGGACAAAAAAAGAACAGGCAATCAAAAAACATACGAATGCAGCAAGGAGTATAAATTAATAGACCAAGCCACCAAGGTTTTGATGAACTTATTATTATGTATTTTGCCTACTGAGGTAAATTTGTTTTATCAAAGATTTGATAATTAATTTCTGATCAAAAAGATTTTCAAAGTATAAATTAGTAAAATGTCCACCACTCATTATGCATTTGTGGGACTTATCTCAACTGACCTGTCTTGCAATGAGAAGTCAACAATATTGATTTTTTTTACAGTTTAATCATTTTTTGATGTGTAATATACAATACTTGGAGAATCAAACCAAACAAAGTATTTATATATGAAACTGTACGTGTAGGGTTTGGTGTTAAATCCATAATGTCATTTTCAGATATAATTAAGTGGGTTTTGGTAGGGACCCTTTCCATTTTCCGTATCTAATCATTCTCTTGCATATATGTATTCACTTGACACTTTTATTTTGTGCCGCCACTGTGATATCTCAATTCTTACATGAAATTCTTCATTTCATCCTCTGCGTTTTTCTTGTCATAATCATTTACTATGATGAATTTTCATAAAAGGCATAAATCAAATCTTTATTTCGCTATTGGTTTGAACTTTGAATTATCTCCAATAGCTTATCCTTGTAGCTGTATGCACGGATCAGGATCAAGTCTAGCACAAATCTAGATATTTGTAACATGATCATGCATGTAAAATTTTACCGTATGAAATACCTGAGAAATCTTTTCATGCACTTTTTCTTTGTTCTAGTGGGAAGGATGCTTCGGATTTGATTCCATGTCAGCACTGATTTAACACAATATTCTTGAATATCCTGGAGTTAGTAGATGTGGTTCAGCTAGTAATCGTCCAGAGTTTCTCCCGCTCTTGAAAGGAGAGATCTCCGAAACCCTAAAATAACTTATTTATATTGGGTCATATTCACTTGATGAAATGCCCCACATCAGATATAGGAGAAAAGGAAGATGATTTATGTTGGATTATTTGCTGAACGATGATTTATAAGTCCAGACTTTTGAGTCACAATATGCGAAGATACAATCCAATATGAGCCGATTAAAAAATTATCATGGTATCAGAACTAATAGTTCAAAATCTGAGACCAGTATGCGAGATGTAGGACCGTGTATGAAGTCTAAGGATACGAAGGGCATGTAAGTTACCTCAAGTATGAAGGAAGCCGCAGAATGCAATGAGCTGATCGCTGTTTAGATCAGAGAGATTAGACCAACGATAGAGAATGTGGGTTGAATCGCGGGTAGGGGAAGATGCAGTGGGTATGTGTATCTATAAAGTACTAATCGAGGGAGAGCATGTGACATTTTCTCAAGTGAGAGGGGAAATTATTGGGTCAGATTCACTGGATACCGGAGAGAGAAGAGAGACGGTTTATATTGGATTGCTGAACCATAACTTACAAATCTAGACTTTTGAATCACAGTGAGAATATAATAATATGAGACGATCCGAAAATTCAACAATTTATTCAGACTTGTATCATTAAATTACAATACGGATCAGCAAAGAGATGTTGATGATGCGTTATCTGCTAAGAATTTATTTCTAATTATGTTTTGTCAATATGATGTAGAGATCTTGAATTTAATCAGATTTCTTATACTGGATAGGAATTTACAATTATCTAATTGATCAATATAAAATGTCAGCTTGTTCAATAATTTGAAAGAATATTTTATGACGTTTGTATGTGTATGTCGGTGTGACCGACTTGATATGTAACTGCAATTCATTAAAATACTAACCCTAGCTAATGCTTATAGTCCATCTCAAGTGCATTGACAGCCAGACATTACGAACACATGAATATATATATTAAGTTTCTTGTTGCGCCACAAGTACTCTGTGTGTGAGCTGTGAGCCTGTGTGATTGTTGATGGAAACTGGAGCATTAATGAATCTCCCCCCAAGTTAAAGTTTTGTGGACAGACCTATATATGGCCCTCTGCACATAAATCTCTCTCTATCCATCCCAGGCTCGGATGGAGACACATTTATTGATAAATTTCTCACGGAAGGTTTTGTGGGGTTGCATGCCCTACAGAGCATTTATGTGAACATGCCCTATATAGCCGTATTTCCTTAAACCAGCGTCCGGTTGGATTGGATGCTATGAAGTCTACCTAGCTAGCTAACGGAATGTTGTCATTGCCAAAATAGATTGAACCCTTCCAATGGATCAGGTTAGAATGAAAAGGATAGGATATATGAAGAGCGTCGAATTTAATTAGGCATGTTAATATATGATTAATGATGCAGAACGTGTCATGCATTAAGGCATGGAGCATATGAGCCGCATGAAAAAATATATATGCAACTGATAGGGTTTTCCGCAACATATACTAGATTAATTAAATGACCTAGATTGAGTAGGGTTTTCTTTATAATTATTGTAGTTGAGCACTAATTATAATAAGCGACAGCAAAATGATAGTAAAGGGCAGTGTGTAATCATAAAATCTTAAGAAATCAATATGACCTAATTTGCTTTGATTTTAAATCACTTTACGGAATGAGAGGAGGAAAAGGGAATATAACACTGTTACACCATCAGTAATCAAATACTTACTTGAAATGAACAAATGGGGAGACATATATAATGCATGTCTTTGAATATATAAAAGTAAAACATACATGGACGACTTTACAAACACTTGGTTATCTCTTTAATCTTTCAATTATCTTTTATTAGGTGTTTTTTAGTGCAAAAGACATACAACCAATTTTGACATGAAAGCACAACTTATTAGTCCTCAAAACGCCCCTCTTCCGTTCTCACCCGAACCATATAACAAATCATGTACATAATTAAACAAAAATTGTTATTCGTCTATATATATTTAGTGGATGTTTGTCATGTACAGTCAAGCAAGATTACAGCCAAACAATATCAGATAGTATTTATCTAAAAAACAGTCATGGTATTGATGGTTTTCAATTTTAAAAAACTATCTTACAGATGACACATGATAAATGACCGATAAAAATTAAAACAACGTCGTTTAGTGATGGGTGCAAATTACTTGATAGCTCTAGATCAGAATCCATATTTAATTGACTTGTTAGATACATGATACTTTCTATAAGTTACATACATGAACAAAAACGACCTGTATGGATGTTTTTCGGAGTTTTTGGCTGTGTTTGGTTTAGAAAAATTCAAGGGAAAAGAAAACTTGTGGAAAAATGAAATATAATTCTTTGTTGGTTGACAGAAAGTTGGAATGAAAAATTAAATGAAAAATTAGACGAAAAATAAGAAGAAAAATTTGTTAAAATTAAAGAAATTTTTTAACATTTTCTAAAAAAATTTCCATCACTAACCAAACGATAGAAAATGGGATGAATTCCACGGGAAATTCATTTTCTCTCACATCCTCTTTTTATTCAAATTTTCTCCAAACCAAACACAGCTTAGGGTTTGAGGATTTATCGATTTTTAGTATTTTAGAATTTAAAGATTCTTTTGGATTTCATAATTTTTTATTTTTAAATTTTTTAAAACCCACAAAAACCTAATAACTCTAAATCCTAAAATCCTTAAAATCTAAATTCCTGAATTTCTAAAAATTATATAATAGAAAAGTCTATAAATAACTCTGGAACCATTGAAAACCATTTACAGCAACGTCATTTATACGCCGCTCCTTAGTGCATATCCGATTTTCCCTAAATTGATTACACCAGTGCTTGAATGTGTACTAGAAATTAATGGGCACTATATTTTGTTACACGTTAGATGGGAACTAAAGTTCGCTGCTCCCAATTTTTTTTTTTTAACATATCTTAAAACGAAAAAACCATTTTCGACATTCCTAAAATCATTTTCGATTTTGATTGTTTTTCAATTCATGTTCCCCAACATGGTACTGTGGCACGTCGACAACATGTATGTGGAACTTCTAGAGAGCTAATTATCATTTGTACATAAACATGATTAACCCTTATCTTCATGACATGCCCCATACCACAGGATTAGACTACCAGAACAACCAATAAGTTATGATTATACTTAATCAAACTATCTGGTAGCAAACGACCCACGTCACTTATCATCTGTATCTGACCTCATTTTTCATATAGAAGATCATTTTTCTCAGCCATTGATTACGGAAAGCGATTAGGTCTTGCAAAGGGTTTTAATATCATCAAAAAGACAACTTTATGGCATTAAAAAACTTAATAGTTCGACTACTAACAAAGAAGACACACTCACATGGGGGATATCACATCCTTCCTCCAAATAAAAATCATTAAAAATCTCATTTCATCTTTTGAGTTGTCCATCTATGATTGATCAATGTAAGGAAAGCTGAAAGTAAACACTATAGATGCGCTAAGCCTGCCATAAACGGAAAATAAGATATTAATTAACAGTAATTAGTCATTTGTTAAGCACTTGATGCCTTGTTTCATCAACCATCAACATTGTTCATATACTACCCATGTTTGGTAGCAAAATTAGTTGAAGGATAGAGGTCAATGTCATCTTGAAGCTGACTGGTGGGGTTTGATTCTGAATGAGTACACCAATAAAGTATAAATCACTGATTTAAGTAGTAGTCGCAACCTGGGCTAGCCACCTTGTAATAATTTATTTTTGTTCCGGAAAAGGTAAAATTCTCCGGATAAAAAAAAAACATCATTATTCATACTCTTTTGCATTCGATTATTGGGAGTTACAGTATTAGCTTATCAACTATCATGTGTACGAATAATCACATTTATCTTCAAATATAATCCCGCAACTGTATAATTTTTGGCTTCCCTATTAAGCTTATAAATAATATATTATTTAGAACACATTCCAGTATAGTCACACAATTTTATTTTACTGAAATATCATTTTAATTTAGGTGACGACCTATGATTAAGCTTATAAATAATGTATCCCCATTGGATATGATAGACATACATAATCTAAAAATTTCTTAATAACAACACTTTCAGCTAAATACTTGATGCGTTACTGTCTAGCATGTTTTATACAACTCAGCCTTGGATTTGTGTATTTTTACTAATTCGGTTTTGAGGCAGGTTTCTTCATTGGATGTTCGTGGTAATTTTTGCGAAGGAGAATTCGGTGCTTGCTCTTTATTTGATCTGCGACAACTCCAAAATAAATTCTCGTCAAATTTGTCCTCGTGAGTTTCTTCTTGTCACATCTGTATTTTCATTTAATTGTTAAAAGATTTACTTACTTATTTAATGTTGTGGCTGATACATGGACACAACACAATATCTCTCTATTGTCGATCAGAATACTGTATCTTCACCAGCATGTGATCCAACATATCGAAGTTTAAGTAGCACCCATACACTGAAATAAATAGATGCATTTATTCTGTATAATACACGATGCTCTTAGAGTGTTGTTCTATCTAGTGTCTCAAAAGTACCAAATTCGGAACCAAATCAATATATAAAGTTTAAATGACTTTTTCAGATTAAAAATATCATTTAAAATAATCTAGCACACTGATGGTGTTTTGTTTATGCCTAATGCCGTCTAAAATTTGATATTTCAGACAATACTTATTGGTTAAAAACACGTTAATTCTATAGTATAATCTTTAACTGACATTTTTATCCTGATTTGTTAAATTCAAAGCACAACTTTTTTTTTATCGTAATTGTATTAGAAGTATTTTTTTTGAGTATTTTTTGTTTCTGAATTTATCAAATACACCTGTAAACATAATAAGAAAACCCTTTATAAGTGCATAACAAAATATTTGAAAAAACAAGGTAAAGGAAAATGAATAGAAGTTAAAAAGGAATTCAATTTTTGATTTGAAAAACGTTGAAGGAAGATAAATTTAATTAAAATTTAGATAAAAATGTGATTAAATTAAAGACTGAGAATTAATACTTTACCCACTAGTTCCTACCATAAATAAAACAAGAGAAAATTAAATGAAAGTCATTAAAAACTCTTTATACCTTCCTTTTTTCTTTCCCCTTCATTTTCCTAAACCAAACCAGGTATGTAAAGTTTGAGAGAAAAATGAGATAAAATTAGTATCCTTAAATTCCATTTGATTTTTCTTTTTTATTATTACGGAATTACAAATGCAAGGAAAGCATAAAAACACATTAATTTTACTAAACATTCAAGATAATCTTCCATATAATTTTCTTAATCTAGCTTTTTCTAAACCAAACATAAATTTATTTAATTTTTTCATATTATTTCTTCTTCTCATTTCCCATAACCAAACAGAACCTACGCAAAAAGTTTACTTGTGTAATTCCCTTTACTTTCCAATCATCAAAGCGTAGTATATTTACCCCTCTCAAGCATTGATTATGTCATTTGTAGTCAACCCTTTCGACATGCTCCCTCCATCATCTCATCTTGTTCTTGCTGTGTTGAATCCTTTTTGCCTGATATTTGATTCTCCGTCTGAACGAATTCTTCACCTTTCTTTTCTCATTTTCTTGCCTTTGAGGTTTCCTTTTAGCTGGGGGATTGCCTTAGGTAACATGATTGCTTTCACATGTTGTCATTAGAAGTATACTCGTCATCAAAGACTCTCAATCTTACAAATTATGCCCTTTACAACCAGCTTTGATTTGAAAGGGGTCATCTTTTAACTCTGCAAATCATGAGAGTAAGGATAAGTGTCTACCAATACGTGTCGACGACAGGTACCACATTGGCCCTTATATACAGTACATGTTCTTACATTTAATTTAAAAACGCCCGACTTCTAATCGTCATGTACAATTTCCTTTTTTAAAAAAATATAGAAAAAATTACTCGAACTTTGGCTAATTTCACAGAGAAGCACAAATTTTTTTTCGATCCGTTCTTATCGTGGAATCAAAAACTAAAAAAAAAAACTAGACAATCAAGAGTTCAAAAGTAAGAGATGTAAACTCTAAGCGTTGGGTTGTGAGCTTGTGATATATGTTTGGATTCCTTTGATTAATCGTAGAGTTGGACTTGATTGAATCAATTTTAGTGTATGACATTGTGCGTGAGCATCTAAACTATATCTGGACTGGTTACGGACAAAAATTAATTTGCGGCCATTTTTGTGACCATCCCAATATCAAAATTTGTGCATAAGGGCTTTCACTACTATAGAAAGGCCTTTATAGACGTTTTTTTGGGGGGGTATTTGAGGGCGCTTAATAAGCATTATCTATTCAAGTGTCATAGTCAGTCAAAGGTTGCAAGTGCCGTCTAATGTGTACACTTAAGAAAGCGCTTTTGGATAATAAGCACCATATAAAATATATACATTAGACGGGACTTATAGGTAATAAGCACCGTACCATCTATAGTGATAAACAAACGCTGGCGCTTTTAGGTAATAAGCGTTGTCCAAAGTATATATACACATTAGATGTCGCTTAAGACTCACAAGCGCCGTATGGTGCATATACTTTTGACGATGCTTATTACCCAAATGTGTCGTCCTTCATATAAAATATAATCCTACCCTATAGACATCGCTTTTAATCTATAAGTGCCGTCTATAGTGTTATTTTTTATTTTATTTATTTTCATGGAATGCCACCCGCAAAAGCCATTTTGGCTCACAATTACCATTTTCAAACCATTTTGGCTCACAATTAGCATTTTCAAACTTGTTTTAATAGGTTTTAACCACGCACAGGTACGTATTGATGAATCAAAACATGTTTCCTATTGAATAACAATGATACAATATTTATAACTCTATCAATTCCTTACAGATTGTTCAAAAAATCAATCAATGACATCATTTACTATTTTCGTCTTTGTGTACTCGATAAAAAATTGGGCGACTTCATCACAGAACTCCAAAAGAACTTTATCGCTGTATCATCTCAAACCTTACACGAAATGCTATATAAAATATATAAGTTTTTCATGTAAGCACTCAAAGCCTATGACATTCACATATAAACATTCAATCAATGTTGAAATTCACCAGTCATCAAATCACACCAAAAATCATCATACTAAAATAAGTATTGAATCACACCAATATTCAAAACTCATCAATTACATACACATTTGATCATTGACACCAATTCTCAAAGCCCATCATTCACATACACCTATAAGAGTCACAAATAAGCACTCACATATAAGTAATGGATCACACCAATACTCAAAGCCAGAAAAAAATCACGTATACTCATCAATCACAACAAAATGAATCAATTATATAAGCATTCAATCAAAATCACATATAAGCATTCAATCAAATACATTCATCAAGCCTATAAAAATTATATTTCATAGAATATGAGAAACATAAGATTATAGAACCAACGAATTTACGATTTGAAAAATTTCAATTCTACGTCCTGATAGGTTTGCCGTATGTGTGAGAATATTCCTCATATATAACATTATCCACACCATAGCTTCTTAATAGGTTGTCGCGACACCTACATCCGAGCAATGCTTTGATTAAAGGAACACAAAAATATTTCTCAAACTTAATTAGCAAAATAATCGACATAAACGCATCATGATCCATACGACAGCCCATCCATTTGAACTTACACATTCCACTACACATGATAACATATAATTATTAATTAAAGCTAACATGACACTAACATAAAAGAGAAACATCTGTTAGACTTATCTATTCACGACAAAGACTATGTTCAACCATATGTAACTACAAATTGTAGTCAAACGAGCATAGATAATAGACAAGGTCTCTCCTCAAGTAGACCACTTTGAGGCATCAACAGTAAATAACATAATGATTATTTACAAAATGTG
>NQLW01000055.1:4108807-4183363 GCA_002312845.1 Kalanchoe fedtschenkoi
GCTCCTTCGGCCATGAAATAAGCGCTCACCCTGAGTGTGCATCACATACCATAAATAGCTACTTCTTTTAGTATGATATCAAAAGAAAAATTTTCCAGTTAATAACCACACCAATGATCACGTCCATGGTCAACGCACTATCCGGATACATCTTGCAGATCACTGCCACATCACGGTAGTAATACAAGACGATACCCCTAAATACCATAAGTAGGCACTTCCGCCAACTTACAGTTAAAAAAATAAGTTAATTGTCACATGAGTCTCATTTATATGCATTCTGTGAATCTCTATGCTATACCATCAGGATCTTGTCAAACAGATCGCTATAAGATTCACTCTACTCCTGACTTGCGCTTCACACTTTTTTTGAGTTTGATCTAAGCGTAAAACATTCTCTGTTGGGCTTGTAGTTCATAGTTGGAAGATACATCGTACCACTAATCCTTGTAGTCATTTAAGATAGGCCAAACTATGTCTGCGCGTGGGACCACAGCTGATCCTATACATCGTACCACTAATCCTTGTAGTCATTTAAGATAGGCCAAACTATGTCTGCGCGTGGGACCACAGCTGATCCTCCGATGCAAAATACTTGTACCACTTTGTTAATGTCCACTATATGCTAAAATATTCTGAAAGAGTAATCACATGACACTTGCCGCAGACTCGGCCCGGATAATTTGATGAAGGATGTGTCTTTGTTAAGATATCTTTCTTGCCCATAGATTTGAAGAGCCCTTGCATCCACTGACTCTTCAACTCATTCTGCATGGGTTAGTGTAACACATGATTTTTGAAGTATAAAAAGAACAGACTATTCAGTATCAAAGCAATTATGATGAAATAGTTATGAACTTTCAGTTCTTATCACAACTTTGGCGACTTGAGGTTTATGTATGACTTTATTGACTTCCTCTAGTGTGCATTTGATAATATGTTGGCTCTATCAATATGAAGAGAATTGGCCTCCTTCGGTGGAGTACCTTCCTCGACTAGCTACTCCTTATACACCTTCTCAGCCTTTGAGTAACCAACCCGTGAGGTAGTGTGAGGATACACATTCTTCTTCACTTGCTCACTCTGCTCCACCCAATATTGTAATATATCAATACTTAATCTGATTTTCTTGTACTTCTCCCACTCCTGTATAAAACAGACATAATAATGTACAAATCAATAAGTATATGTTAAGCAAGAAGATTTGGAAGCACATAAATCTAGGCATATGGAGCCATACTTCTTGCATGACGTATCTCCATCTTCAGCATCTACAATTTATTCTTGTATAACTTATTGTGGAATTCTCATCATTCTTTTCCAGCAAACCACATCTCATGATCCTTCTATTTTTTATTTTGTTGAGCGACTTCTGTAATTGCACATGCAACATTTAATCAAAGACTCTAATTTAGTGAAATAAATTAAACAAGCGGAGATATTAAATAAGTTAATATGTAGTTCATGGAATGTTGAGTAATTCTCATCTCAAGGAGTGGTACTATTTTTCTAGTATTTAGCCCCAATTCACTGCTGAACTTTGGCCCATTCAGTGGTTGGGGCTTACCGTCCATCCATTCCATATGTAAAAGCTCATCTCTTGCCTCACTTAAATTATCTTGGTCATCCTTATTGTGCCATGCCCTTTTTTTCCCTTTTTGCCGCTTTCTTCCCCACCCTCACGACCTTCATTTCGATCACGTCCCTCTTTGTTTGACATAATGCACTCCTTCAAAAAGTTCAAAATCATTTGAACCTCACCTTATAAATAACAGCAATGTTGTTTTCAAAAATGAGAGTACAACGAGCATTTAAGAACTATTGAACAACAACAAATCAGTGGAGGTAGGATATAAATCTCAATACAAAAAGTCAAAGAACCAACAGAGCTAACACAAGAAAATACTCTCCACAGAGCTAATATTAGAGCATAATGAAGCATCATCAGAACAAAGTGAGGCCAATTAAAGCTTAGGGTGAGTTGTGCATGAAAACAACAAACTTAGACACTCAGGGGTGAATATATATTGATAATCTAACAATACTGTTGCAAGAATAAAAGAGTGAGTGACATACATTTGATTGAAGAATCCAATAGCGGAGATGGCTGGCGCAAATGGGCACTGTAAACTTTCTTTATCTTCTTTGGTAAATTTTGACACTCTGAGAATTTTAGGAGCAAGATGAGTTCAACTCCATGTACCAATGGCGTTTGTCATCAACATTGTCCACAACCTCGGACTTATCCTGATCTGGGGTGTGTTGCTGCTTGCTAGGTACGACTAAGGATTAGCTTAGGTCAACCATGTCCTTCACGTAAAACACCTGCCTCGCCTGCTCGGCCATTATAAATCGATTATTTTTATAGCCCTGTAGCATCATATTCGCCAATTTGAAACCAAACTAGTTCTTTCAAATATATCTATTATCAACCACCATCACTCTTACGCATGCACCCTCCTATTAAAATTCTTAAAGGATTTGAAAAATTAAGATACAACTAATGATGACATCGCATTATTGATGGAGAGAGAATGTTACTAATGTTTGAAGACCCTGACAGTTTCATGGATATTTGCGGTATTTCAAATTACCAGGTACAAATCTGGATCTTAATTGAAATCTTGAAAAAATACAAAATTACCTCATAGTGGTGTAGCTGGATTGCCTCTGATGAGCACGTCAATCATCGAGCATCTATTAGTATCTATACACAAGTGGTGAATACCAAGCCTACGATGTACAAGCTCTTTGGAAAGAAAGAGAATAACCTCGCTCTAGATGATGCTTGTTGTTTTATCGATCAATTGGAAACTCAAGTCAAACTGACATGAAAAATTAAAAAATCTGAATTATATAATTAGATTTTTATAAAAAGAGCGATATTATTGGGGTTTGGACCGTGGGCCAAACACTACCAGAATCTTTTTTTTATGGAGATAGATTTTCAGGCCTGAAGAGGTATGAAAATTTTTTGCAGGATTATTTTTGAGTATAAATGGAGCACTACCGAGGGAAAAATTGGTTAGAGTTAAAAAAATCTAATCCTAAAAGGACGGATCATTTTTGGACCCGTGTCATAACATTTCAGTGCCACTTAGGGAATATATTTTAGGCCTTGTAGTGGAGTTAGTGCAGATGTAAGTTTTGAGAGATATTTTCAGATCTTTTATAAATTACATAGCGGGGTCGTACGAAATAAGTTTAATATTTAATTTGTAAACGAAGTTTACAGGCCATTTGAGAATGATTTTCGGGCCATGTTCTAAATATAATATCGAACCAACATAGTGACTACGGTTCGGTTGTCTCGAGAATAAAATTTATTCATAATTATAAAACTTGAGTAATTTTGTTAATCATCAAGACTAATTATAATTTATTCATGACTAATTATGAATAAACCTATAAGTTCACAAAAATTTGAGTAATTAATATTTTGTTGGGTGAAACCGATTAAAATTCGGTATGAATATGATTCGGTCCAACCCACACCTAAATTGGTTAAATTAATAAAATTCAATGAGTTAAATCCATGAGTATGAGCAATGAATAATAAATTACAAAATTTGGTAGTAATGCCTGTCAAATTTAAAAATGTGTTAGTACAAACCTCCTTTTTGCATTTATTTTCTTTATAATTTGATTCAAAATCACATCATCAGTGAAGATAAATTCTAAATGATCTCTATGAGGTTATCAATTTGTTCATCTCTTTATTGCTATCAAAAAGAAAACATTGTCACCACATGTGATGTTGTTTAAGTCATCATGGAGGGATACAATTTCCCCTTAGATGATTTCAAACAACATCATTTGTCTTGACAAAACTTGTAAATTTTGTAGTAGAAGATAGCACCTTCTTAAAAGGTGGACAAAGCTAATGTCTATTAATTAATAGGATTCAGTTTAGTCCATTTAAAACCTCACCGGAAAATCATTTTGTCACCCTATGTGATGCTGGAAAAATAGAGATGACTCTTAAGACGGTGCTCTAGACGGTGCTTCAGTTAGCGCTCAAGATGCTCTGCTTCTTTACCAAGAGCGTCATCCATTCGAATAAATCTTAAGACGTCGCCTGAGTAGATAAAGCAATGTTATATACTGTTACTTTACATGGCTTTTTTTAGGTAGAAGCATCGTCTATAACGGTAACTCTTAAGATGGTGCTTGTGGAGATAAAGTGACGTAATATAGTGTAACTTTACGTAGTGTTCCATTTGTATATATAAGTGCTGTCTAAAGTGAAACTGTGCAAACATTACAGGGCATTAATATGTACAAGCATTGTGTAAAATGATAATAAATGTTCAAGCGAATCGATACCAACTTTCTTAGAAGAATTCGAATGGTGTTAAACGATGTACACCGTACATAAAACTTGTAACTTTTATTATTTTTGACTTCCAAGACACACAACCCTATTTTGCATTACACTTTAGCATCAAATAAATCTCTAAACACATCTCAACACTTCTTTAACAAAGTATGGAGTTCTACAAGCTTGTTTTGACCCGAAGAGCCTCACAGAAGATTATAAGTTTGTATTACTCGATATATTTTGAATCAGTGTAATATTCAACGCTAACTGTGTTCTGTCATTCAAGAGATGTCAACTAATTTTGTAAGAGCATATGATGGTAATTTGTCTGACCATGTAATGCTGAAACTATCGAATAGAACCTCATGCGCTGTCTCCGTATACAAGAGTGCTGACGATCGTATGTCTTAATTTCCATGCAGGTTGGCCGATCTCGTATTTAATCTATGCTTTGGGCATGTACTCATCTTCCGTCATGTACAAGAAGAGCAAATATTTTATCGAGGTTGTTCGACACTATTATGGTTGAGATTGATGACTATCCACAAGCGTATAATGATTAACTAAACCTGTAGTGTAAATGGACCTTTTGTGAATGTAACCAGTTTAAAAATAAAAATATAAATATTATTACAAAAATACTTCACATGACACTTTTATGTAGAAAGCGTCTTCTAAAGTCACACATTATAAAAATAAAAAATAATATAATGGACGTCGCTTGTACACCGATAACGCCATCTCAAGTTTTGTTAAAAGACGGCGAATATTAATGAAACTGTCTTCTAAAGATTCAAACTTAAGACGACACTTTTGGATAAAAAGCACCATCTGTTGTGAAACTTAAGGGTGTCTATTGTTTGATTTTAAACAGCGCTTATGACTCTTGACTTACTACGTCGGTAGATTAGACGACACTTTCAAAACGCCGTCTTATGCACCAAAGAAGTGTCGTCATAATATTCATCTGTTGTAGTGTATCTTATTTGATTACATCAACTTAAATATTTTCATTCTTATAATGTTATATGTCTAATTTAATCATCATACAATATTTGAGGAAGTATCTTATTTCGCACTCTTTTAAAATTCCAAATCCTAAATTTATAAGTGAGACTACATTGGATTTTTGTACATTTGTTAATCATAAACTCTTAATCTAGATGTCTTTATCCTAAATAATGTAATAATATAACTCTAAATCCTTAAATGACCTATTGAATCTAAATATATAAATATAAATTAAATCATAATAATATGATTAAGGATCTATTGATATACAATTTACATATATAAAAAATCTTAGTTCTAAATCTTATGAAACACCCAAAAATCAAAAACCCTATACACGAATATTTAATTATACTAAACTCTTATCTTTCATTGATATCCAGCCTTTACGTTCCTCGTATGTATGTAAACTCTAAATTAGGATTCCCTTCAACCTTAAACATCAAAATCAAAATACAGAAAAATAAATTAAATTCCTTAGTGAAAAAACTCTAAATTGACCATAACCTGGAATTAACCCATTTAGCCACAAAAGAAATTACCCGACGCTCACCCTCTATCCACCCGAATAGCCAAACCCTAACTCGAAAACAACCGTCTAAACCCCCTCAAATCACCAGAAACCCATTACCTTAATAACCAAAAAAAAAAAAGACTGAACTGAAATAACCCCTCAACTCACCAGAAACACAAACCATGGACCCAAAAATCCACGAAAATTTAACCAGAAAACCCACCTAAAATTCCCCCAAAACTAATCCGAAATAGACCCACCCAATCCCCAAAAAAAATGCCCATCAAGTGTCCCACAACGCCCCCCCTCAACTTACCCAAAAATACTAAAAACCCTCAGTTCATCAACTTTGTATATTTTTTCCTCTCCCCTTGCTCCCCCAAAAAGCTTCTGAAATGATCCCGCAAATTGACTCGCAAATTTATTTTTGGAAAAATACAGGATGGTTTTCGGATGTGTTTTTCCCCGAAAACACAACACGGTACGGAGTACCCTTTGGGTGTGTTTCGGTTGATTTGACACCCTCTACAAAAATATTCTGATAGTACACTGGTGAACACAAATTTACTTCCAGCTCAATATTTGATAATTACCATTAAGAAGTAACATGAGCCCACACTCCATTATCAACTGAGTATGACAATTCATGGGGCTGGTGCAATTGTACAAATCAATTCAACCCATTCAAACAGTCACATGCGTCTCCGAGAATATTTGGTGTTCGATATTTAGGATTCAATCAATATATACTTGAAAGGACACTGTATCGTCCTTTCAGGACCTTGTTTTTCGAACTGATGCACAACACAGAATTTCCATTATTATTCTTCTGCGTGTTTTACTTCCCATGAAAGAAAAATGGGAGGTGAAGCCAAGCAAACAAGTTTGAGGGCCTTTATAGGACACTTTTAGTTACTTTATTCTTCAATAAAGGTATCGATCGTGAGGTTAACTCAAGCCTTTTCCACCCCTTGTCTGTGTTTACAACTTGGCAGCTCACCATTTTACCGCAGCTAGTCTGATAGATGATAATGCGTGAGAACCTTGAAGCTCATGGTACGAGTAATCTACGATTTAGCTCAGCAATCAAAAATGATAAATTTATATAGAATTCACCGGTCAGGATGTTGATAATTTGCAATTCTGATGTTTTATCATTTCTAGATATATAGTTTAACTAATTTAAGCGGAACTTGAAGGGCGTGCAAAAATACTGCGAGAACTGGCATGAAACAACTCAGGTTTACTACTTCCGAAGGCGTAAAAAATAAGTTACCTAGAGCTACCTTGAAAATAGCATTTGTGCAGTTTTAGCTCCTACCTAAGCTTGTTTTGCAAGTGTTCCAATTGAGATCTTGGAGGACAAAACCCTAGGAGATACCTACGTCCAATAATGGAGTATGAAAAGTGACACATAGTTTTGGTGGCTCAAGGCCATCAATGGTGCTGGGGAGCACATCATATTTACCGGAACACAATGAAGCAAACTAGAAATCGTCAAAAAGGGATCTTGAAGATTTATTAATAGGGACTTTTTCAGACTATAGATGTGTCCAACTCGTATAAGCTATGTACGTTAACTGCATCAAACAGCTGTTATTGGGATCTTGCTTATATTATATAGGAAGCAATAGATAGACACCATCCCATGTGTTTAGTTAACTTTGTTGTTACTTTACACGGAATGGAATGATTAATTTGGTCCCTTCATTAAGTAGTTCAATTATCAAGAACATTCCAAATAGCCTTGATTTCTACTTCCTTTGGTATTTTATGGTTCTATTATGCCTCTGGTCGCCCATTTATTACTCTTTTTGTTACCGCTGATCTGAACTCCAGTAGTACCCCAGCTGGTTGATTTCTACTTTGTTTAGCATTATTTTTTCGTTCTAATATTTTATCTAATTTTCTTTTTTTTCCTCTCACTATTATCTAAAGCTTAACACATTTTCCTTAACAAACAAAACCTAAATTAATTAGGGTCTCTAAGTGATAATTTCCAGCCCCAGTGAGTGACGACCAAGGAAATAGAAAAGATTTCAAAAGATGGATACTTTGTATAAATTAAGTTGAGGTGATTTCTATTCGTACAAGAAGTTCGTATTTCTACATGTGTGCGACAGAATAACCTTACAAATATGGCATGCATGATTCTTTTTTATTTATCTATCAAAAGATTACAATCGAGCATTTGGATGTGTAGCCCGTACGCTTTATTCTTCTTCATCGAAATCTTGCAAACCTTGGATCCCATATTGTTTAGTAGATATTGATTGTTGGTTCTATACTATACGGGAGAATTAAGATCTGACAAAGTTAAACTAAAATGTTCTGAGACTCTATGATTGATATATATGAATCTGTGCCAACATTTCTCTAGATGGAAGTGCTCCAAAGCCTAACCCTTTATGGGGGCATGTTCCTTCAAGTTCACCAAAGTGAATGAAAATAATTAGTAATGGAGCTTTATTAGGGAGCAATCATTTCCAATCCTTTTCCTCATTCGCATATGAAGCCAATGAGAACTGATCGAGACAACCGAATGAGATATAAATGTCATGAAAATGCTAATTATTCCTCAGTAGCTTTACGCTCAGTGTTTAACTCACTCTTATTCATCACCTGCTGCCAAACCCAACTAAGAGAGAAGCTGTAATAAAAATCAACTCCGCTAAGATTACTACCAGGGGTGTGGTCCGGTGATTCAGGATCCACGACGGAACCCTATTTAAATTCAGAGGTGCAAAGCTCGAATAATCCCTCAGGAGTGATCAAGTTAAGTAGAATGAAACGTTTATCATCTCATTTCACTACGTAAAATTAGTACATATATATATAAGAAATAACAACAGAAGTGATATAGTAAGATTTGGTCGATACGTCACAAATAAATATTTATTGTCATTTCATGAATACAGCTACTGTCTCTAATTCACATACTAGAATTGGAAAGCAAACCATCAATTAATTGCATCAGCAGCTAGTTGTCTCAATTGGCATAAAATGATAGCTAGTGCTCAATATCCAGATGGATAAGCAGCCACAGTTTGATGCTCCGACTCGGACACACGATTTTTGAACCTGTCTATGAAAGCAGTCGCCTTAATGTTGATCTTTGGGTCAGCCACCCACCTGTACTTGTCTTCATCGCTAGGCCATATCTTTTTGGCAGCCACGGCTTCATCCCAGCTCTCTTCGTAAACCTTTTGAGGCCTTCTAGACTTAAGAAAGCCAAATACAGAAAACCCAGAGGATGATGATGATCTTCTTTGTTGCCTCCGGTTTCCTCCCATTTCGTGACCTAACAAACAAACAACAAATCACAAGAAGAGGTGCGAGAAATGGATGGATGGCGTGTAGTATATATGTGAAGTGTATATTGTTTGAGCTTTGTGTTATGTTAGTATGGTATGCCCAGTAAGAAGTAGAGGTGTATTTATAGGAGCAAAGTTATCGTACCGCCTTTTGTGACATAACTTTATAGCTATCATTCTACGGAGAATATTAGCCAACCCTTTTAAAGACTTGACTCCAAATCAAAATCTATGGTCTGGAGTGAGTGAAACGAAATGACATGGTAAACAAGAGGAGAAGGAACATAGAAAATATATTCGGTTTGGCAGTATTTTGGAAAAGCGGAATTATTTTCTTCGCCTCTCTTTTCCATAAATTGACTCGCGGACAGGGAGAGAAGTATCGATTTTCTCCATGTCCCAACTGTCTTCAACAATCATGCTTTCTTCGTATTACCATTTTGTTTCCCATGAAGGGAAATTTCCAATCAATCTTCTAATTTATTATTCTCAATAATTTACCAGATAAAGGCACCGGAATAATTGGAAACCATACATTAGCTTTTCAACACAAGCAACTTTTGTAAAATTTTAGATATCACACTGTATAATAATACTGGATATACCATTAATATAATTCAATATTTTTTTAAGTAGTGGTGGCTCCAGAAATGTTTATTTGAGTATACAAAAAATTATTTCAGATAAAAATATTTTTAAATTTTGATATATGAGTGTGTTTTTAAATATAATTTTATTTATTTTGGTTGGACTATGGCCTATTTTACACTAAAGTAGAATGATATTGACTTAGTTGATGGCATAAATATTGAAAGTACATGAAATTTGAACTGATTTTGATAATTTTATATTGTATCATATTTTTGAGTAGATAGTTGTTCTGACTGTCCATCTAGTGGAACAACCTGGTTTGAAATGGAAAATTACCAGGAGAAAATATATAGGATGAAACGTTGAGTGAAAAAGTATGATTCATGCCTCGAATCGATCAAGGGTCATCTGAAGATTTTGGCAATCCATCTACCGCTGGTGGTTGGGTGCGTGTATATTTTCTTTGAATTTATTTTATCTATTGTAAAAAAAAAAGTATGATTCATGCCAAAAATAACCTTTTCCTCTATTTTTTCTGTATTTTTAATAAACTAAGTAAGACAGAAGAAAATAATATACTCCTGTTGGAAGAATTAATTAATAGGTTAATGATTTATCATTAATAATGATTAGCTGTTCCACAATGAAACATGTGAACAGAAAACGAAAGAGACTACACCGTCAAATTATAATATACTCTTTCTGAAAGGGTCTTTGTATTTCCTGGAGAATCGAACCTAATTATGTTTAAGCTTCATTAGCTAGCAACGTATAAATGCTTAAGGTTTACGCTGTGTTTATAAATAAACAATTACTCTAATAATATAACAAGTTGGATAACACGTTTTCTGAATGAAACTTCCATTTTTGAGACTAGCTAGCGAGGCTTGAAATATATTCTAGCCCTTCTTTCCATTCACCATCCTAACGAGAGATTCCGAAACAAACCCTAAAATAATATTTGGAGGAGAAATGTATATAATTTGCTAGCTTGAAAAGGAGTTCCACTTCAAAAGATCAAAGTTAACCCGGTTTCTTTGAATAATATTAAGAGTGCTTTATTTGGTGTCCAACATTGATTAGGGTTCTTAATTTTCTATTCACGATGTGCACTTCTAATAAACCATTCAAAGAATCTTCGTCTCTAATTTAAAAGTACTCGATGGAAAGATTTAGAAATGCATTACTTAAGTATATAAAAACCCATTTAGTGCCTAATTCGAGTTTCTTTAGGCTTTGGTTGGTTTAATGAAATTTCAAGGGAAAGAAAAATGAGAAGGAAAATGAAATTTCTACGGATTCTGTTTAATTTTATTTTTGTTTGGTATGAAAAATATAAAAAAATCAAAAAAATTCTTTGATTTAATAAACTTTTTCATTCTAACATTTCATCTAATGTTCTTTCTTCCTAATATTTTCTAAATCAAACATGAAATTCTCTCAACTTTCCCCATAATTTTTTCTCTCTCTCACTTTTCTACGAATTCTACAAGGGCATGGCCCTGATCGGGGTAAGTCATCATACTTCGTGCATCTCAGATGGTTACATGGTCACATGGAGATGCTGTCAGAGGTAGCTAATGGGGAGACGCTGATGCAATATGTTAGGGCATATTTACTTTATAATTTAGGGTCCTTGTTGCTCTCATACACCACGGGCAGGAAGATTAGCTTGTATTATGATCTCCAAATTATACAGGACATCGATGTCATTGCCACCTAAAGTTGCATTATTAGGGAGGTGCAGTTCTCGCACACTTTTATCACCAGCTATGTACTACTTGTGTTGAGCCTAATTTAATGCCTTGCGGAACATCTATGATATATTTAACGTATTGGGCCACGTCAACAATTAAGCCAAGCAGATAATAAAGTAGCAAACAGAGAATTAAAAATAGTTGCAAAATAAAGTACACTACAAAATGAAAATAAAATTTGAATTTGAGTCTAACTTGCATGATATGTCAGTAACCTTTTTTAGTAACTAAGACATGTGTGCTATCTGTTGAAGTGATTTGGCTCAACACCACCTAACTATACCGCCTCCTACAGATGTCAATGGATCACGGTGTTGAGCCAAAATGAAAAGACATTTTCGTGTGGATTGTTGCATAAATAATTGTATAAGCAAAAGACAAGGGGGGAGAACTGGCTAGAAGAACCGGCAGGACATCCTCATTGACACAAATCTAAAAATAGATTCATGTTATCTCACTGTATTATGTCACATCAACATTGTCATAAACTTTATTTTTACAAATTGTAATGATTCTCATCAAATAAATAAATAAAGTGATAGGCCTTGAATATGGATTGGACTGTCATATCACTATCATAATATTTTAAAAAAATTAAATAAAAACCCTATTCTAATTTGATCGATGTAATAATCAAATTCATAATGAAGTAGCCGACTCGATCGACACCGATTGAATTGGCGATGGAGCAAGAATCAATTGACGCGAAAATCAAATTTCATGATGGAAGACTTGCGATATGGAGTTTGAGGGACACTGAGCCGGCCTGAACGATTCTCATTGGAGCGTGGCAAAGATGCGAAGGTCAAACCCACCAAGCACTGAAAATCTTAATTAAGGTAAAATCTTTATCCTGTACCACAATACTTCCAATGCTAAGAGTTTGAAGTCTGACGCACAATAATTTTAGCTTTCAGAGGGTTTGAGGAGTAAGATAAAGGATATTCAAGCTTGTACTGATTGCAAAGATGTTCAACACAAATGTAATTTAAGAAAAGATTTGGCTTCATGCATGGTTAGGAGAGCCTGAATGATCTTAACAAGAGACTCTATGGGGCAATTCCAGCTCGTCAGCAACGACTAAAAGAAGACTTGAAATCCATTCTTTCTTCACAAGGTTCCATAATGCTTGCTGGTCCTTGTCAATGGCAGAATCACTCTGAGATGTACCGTTTTGTGATAATGTAAATTATTATTTGTACATCACGTTATACATACTTGCATATAAATTGTACTATTTTGTGATAATGTAAAAATATTATTCGATATATAAATTATGAAATGACGAGTGATCTCACACATACATGCATAATACTAAAGGTGAGCCGTATGTGAAAAATATAATTTAATGATAAATATGTATCATGAGTATTGTAAAATGAATCTCCCTTGCTCATCATTTGTACGTGAGAGTTATTGCTCACTGAGTTAAAGACTCACCTCATTATTTAAATTTTTTCTTTTCAGACCAGAAGCCGCTTAGTAGCGATGATGTTTGGTTTAGCAACGAGCGAGCTCTTTGGTATGATGTCATCAAGTGTTTAGTCGATTTCCTTCAGCCAGTAGTTATTTATTTTATTTATTTTTTCATCTCATTAGTTATCGCTTTGATGTATCTGGGCAGGATCTTGAGTTGATTTTGAACAGTTAAATTTTGAATTTTATTTTGTTGGTATTTAGAATTAATAATTTTATTCAATTATAAATGTATATGTCCTTGATCTAGCTAAAAGTCAAAAGAAAAGTCAATCACCAATCGCAATCTATATTTTCCAGATCGGGACACATATTTCATGTCACATAAGTTTCACTACTCTATTTGTGAGATACACATGTTATATTTTTTTTCTATACAAGTATACAAATAGAACTATTATTACATATGGAAGGAAGAAACGTGCTAAAAGTTTTTTCATGAAGCGTGTCATGTAAACAAAGTTGCTATGTGTCAGAAGCCCATAAATGATCTCCCAAATCAATACAAATCTGCCAGAAAAGTTTTGTATTATGCTGCAGAGTTCTTCAAAAAGCCTCAATGTGGATTCTTTTACTAATGTAACATGCCAAGACTAACAAAACTACCAAACTGGCATGACATTTCCATTCGAGGTTTCTTGAAATCCCAAACCTGAGTATGTTGTCAAACTTATCTATTACAAAATGAGAGACTCCCTTCCCTTGTAGTTACAATAAATGTCAGAAGAGACGACACATTAAGTTGCAGTTCAGACAGCCATCAGGGGAGTGCTGGCTTGACGGTAAAGAGTGTGAGGAGTGATTCCTGACAATCTTCACGATAAGAGTTTGAAACTCTGGTGGTCTAGTGTGTGCATATAATAAAGTAATATTATACAAAAAAATTCCAATTTATATAATTACTAACAACAATGTTATCTTCGCTAAAGAAACTCACAATGGAACTAGACCCATAACATATTTTAGCAAATTTTTCTGACAATTGAAAGTATAATGTGAAATAAATAGTGAGGAGGTGAAGGTTTACATCCATATTTATGCATTACTACCTTTTACATGTGGCGAAGAATACCATTTTTGGTGTACGTAGAGAAGCCAACTAGGATTTTAAATAGTAAAAGTGAATTTGGACAAATGACAAATTATGTAATTGTATATTGGGGCTAAAACTGAAAGTATCTCAAAATTACAATTTTGGAGAGAGCAACATTCTTGAATTTGCAACTCATGATAGTATAAACAATGTTTTCATTTTTTTCCTAATATTTAATCAATGAGCTCAGATACTCATACATGAAATCTTTTGTTTTGTTACTTAGTGATAGGGATGACAATTAAGATCGCTCCGCTCCATTCCAACACCGCCCCGCCTTGCTCAACGAGGATAATAACAGAGTTTGACAATCATCATGGTTACAAATATATCCTAATCAACGAAATTTTGATGTGTCGGCTAGGGGTATGATATTTTTCATGCCCACTTAGTTCCCTCCCGATTTAGATTAACCACATTTGTGCGTCCGTATTGTAAATACAACTAGTACATAAGAAAAGCCTATAATTAATCATATAAAAGTTTTTATTTACAAATACCATTTTTTATTCAATGAGTTCAATATGTTACCATTTCATGTCAGATTTAAATATCATCGTTCATCATATTTTACTAATTGATCATTAAAATGAGATGACTCAAACACAATTATCATTCATATTTGTCAACTACGTACGGTGGAATGTGTCTCACAAAACTCAATCTATCACTCCTTGACAATCTCAATATCAAATTGTATGAATCACCATCTAATTTTTTGTGTTTTTTGTTCTTAAGTTTTTATGTGAAATAGGAAAATACGAGTATTTTTTAGATTCATTTATTATATGTATATGTGATATCAATGTTGATGGAGTTAGTATCAATGCCTTTTATATGATTGTTTATTGGGATAAAATTCAAAAGGGGTCCTGAATTACCACCACTTACCTAATTATGGTCCGAACTACAACGAGTTCTAAAAAGGGTGCAATGAAAAAAAAATTGGACTGATTTTCTAAAATAAAATTTTACATTCCTAAACTAATATTATTATAAGAGTTAGATTTGTGTGCAAAAATTACATCATTTAGCTATCAAAATAAATAGTATCATTTTGCGCACATAAAAAACAACCTCTTTTCATACTCAATCATCGATAATTCTCAGCAAATTTAATAAGATCAATTATATTTAAGTATTCAAACAAACTGATCTTAAGCATCATTCAAAATCAGTCCAATTTATTTTCTACCGCACCCTTTTTGGAAATCGTGGTAGTTGGGACTGTGATTGGGTAAGCAATGGTAGTTTAGGACCCCATTTTGGGATTTTTCCCATGTTTATTTTATGCAAACTACAATGTATTAATTTTTTTTATTTATTTTTGTTCAGAAACTTATTTTAATCGAAGACCCAAATTGAGTTGGTCTCTTGAGCTTAATTACTTATTAGTATGTTATTTTTTAGTTTTTACGTCCAAAAGTTTTGGGTCAATTAAGTCGAATGATACGAGAAATGAATCGAATGGTTCTAACGGCGTAAAGGCCACTTTTAAAATATAAGGTATGTCGAAGACACTCAAGTGAACAATCCATATGAGACTTTCCTTAACAACCGATCTCGTGAAGATAATCTTCACTTCCGATGATATTTGAGACTCAGGCCGACGGCCTTCACTGTTTGTAATCATACCTTTATTTTATGTAATAAAAACGAGCAAACTTAAAGCAGTGATAAACAAAACATTATGTTCCTCATAACTAAGCTCAAGCGGTAATTAAATGGTAAGTGGTCAAAATTTCCTAGAAAGACTAACCATTTACCCGTTAATATATTACCGACAAAGAATTTGTAAATTGTAGCATTCGTGCAAAGAATTATCTGAATGACAAGCGGTTAAACTTGTAATTTTGAGTCGATCGAAAGAGGGGGGAGCATGCTGATTAATTGACTTGTTAAGCGGAATGAGGTGACTCTAACTTCAAAAAGTTATATTACATTTTAAGATTTAGAATTGAATTTTTGAGTTCCTTAGTTGAAAATTCAAGTAATTTTTATGAAATTTTAAGATTGAGATTTAGAAATGGTTTTGTATGGATGATTTAGCTTTGAGTGAGGGTGGTGATACTAATAAAGTAGAGTTAATGGCGTGATGTGTGGCTTAACGAGGTTAAAAACTTCACATTTCAGCTCATATTCTAATATTATATATTTTAAAAATTTGGTTAGTTCGAACAGTAAAAAATTAATTGATGGTAGTTTAGCGGCTTTTTTTAATTAGCTCCATATATGTTAATGATTGTTAAATGGTTATCATGATCATTAAACCGAAACCCGAAGGGAATGAAGATGATTCTGATTTTCAAATATCCAAATGATTATGGTGCATGTATGATTTTGATATGTCCTGAAACAAATATGGTATGATAATGTATCTTGTCTCCCCGAACACACCCTCTTGTCATTTCTACCCAAAGTTGAAATAACACTGATGATGGTATCCAAAGATTGGAACCCCCAATATCAAACATGACCATGAACGTTTGCTGCGGTGATCCTATGCTGATCTCACCACAGAACTAAATAATTCTTAAAAATCACCACCAGAATCATCACGCAAACGTCTAGCACTTCATACACCTATAATCTTATCAAGGTCTAATCGTCTCTTCTTTAGGCCAACTCTCACCGAGCCATTGTTAGATGCAAAAAGGAGAACAAATGCCAATGGCGAACAACAGACCAAACATTATTCTCCAACCCATTTTTGACAATCCTTTTGAAGGTCAAGATTTATAAAACAAACAAAGCATCCAATAATTCATACGTTAAAATGTCTGAACTCCTAATTAGTCCCTCCGTCCTCTAATACATGTCATTTAATGTTAATTTAAATAAATTAAGGTGAAGTTAATGCTAGTGGTTGAACAAATTTAATAAGTATGTGGTTAGTATTTTTAAAAATAATTCGTGCAAAAAATAAAATTGGTAGATGATTACTAGAGAGAAATTGATTTTTTATTGATTATGATAATGAAGTGATTAATGTTTGACGTTTTATAGGGGTTGTTGATATTGAATATGCATTGAAAATTATTAAGTGACAAGTAAAATAGATAAAAAAATTCGGTTAATTTATCTTAACAATCTTCTTTTCCATTAAAAAAACTGCTCATTTAATTTTTAAATAGTAAATACGAAATTATATAGTATATTCAATTTTATCTTAAAAATCTTCTTTTTCCATCTCAAAATACGAAATTATATATTATGTTTCGTGAATAGTAATAAATAATAAATACATACTCCCTCTGTCCTCTTTTACATGTCACTTAACTGATTTTTTTTGTCCACTTTTACTTGTCACTTAACAATTTTCAATGCTTATTTAATATCAACAACTACCTTAAAACGTCAAACATTAATCACTTGTTTATCATAATCAACAAAAAAATCATTCATCACCAGTAATAATCTACCAATTTTACTTTTTGCACAAATTTTTTGAAAAAAATATCAATCACCCACTCATTAAATTTGTTCAACCGCTAGCATTAACTTCACCTTAATATGCTCAAATTAACCTTAAACGACATGTATTAGAGGACGGAGGGAGTATATAAGTATGTATTAAACGAGAAAAATAAAGTAGAAGTTTGCGCGAAACAAATTAGAAGTTTAGAACACTGAAAACTAAAGCATGCTAATTAATATTGATAGGGATGTCAAATAGATCGGCCCCAAATATTAAGTTTTGATATATTTAATTAGGGCTTTGTACGCATTAAAGTCCCTATTTGAGTTATTTTCTGCATGAGAGTTTGGGTTTATTAGGTGTAAGTAAATTGGGTCCAAAAGTGTAAATTGAAAAAAAAAGTTAAAAATTTAGAATTTAAAATATTTTCATAAAACAATTAATAGTTAGATAAAATAATATTTAAAAAATTATATTTTTATTTTAATAAACTAATTATATTTATTTATCTTATTAGTTTAATATGTGAATTGAGTTTGATAGTTCTTGTATTTGTATGGATTGATATACGATAAATCCGTGCTAGTTTAAAGCGAGAGTGATTTTAAATAATACAAATGTGGTTTTATCATATAAACAAAACATATAAAGTTTAATTTAGATGGAATACATGTCACTTATATATTAACTACTAAAATTTAATACTACATTGTTTCAAGTGATTATAAGTTATTTTGCAGCCTTGGTTCTTATTTTTTTGAGTTTGGATCTAAATAAATGAAGAATTGAGATCATGTGTGGTCATGCTGATGGTTTTATTCAATACAAGATGATTTATGTAAAACATAAATTTTTTAAATATTATTATTATTTATATATACATATTAATTAAGAATTTAATAACCACTTGGCGGGTTGGGATTAAATTCGAATATGTATTTTAACGTGGATTCAAACAAAATGGGTACGATATTGGGTCTGGGCTTATTCTTCAACATGTTGATGCCTAAGCCCATTCGTCGGCCCATGTAGAAAAATACACTCCAGCTGCTCCGGAACAAACAACATAATAACGTTGTCTGATCCCGAGTTCCGAGGTTGAACAGCGTCAGCATCTGGAGTGGTCATCAGCAATCTCGGTCGTAGGCTTTTTCTGACGACGGACGTTTCAGTCTCTCGTTTGCTGGTAAAAGAAAACCATTTAATTTGTTACTGGGTATTTTAATTTTGTGAAAGATGCAGGCTGCATGTTTGATGAAATGCCTCGCTGAATTTGTTACCCTAGAGCGGGGACTGGGGTTGACAGTTATTGAAAGTCTTGGCGCAGGAATAGTGTGATTGATTCATGGCGTTGAGGCAGAAACTTGGGTGGTCAGAGGGTGACCTCATGAGGCCTGATTGCAAGACATGCTCTCGATTGATGAGGCAGACTGCTGGGATTTGGAGCTTTGGCGGTGGAATAGGGTTTTGGGTTCTCTGCAGGCTGCACTATGGTTTCTTCTTTTACTTCTTCACTTTCTCTACGTCTTCTTCTTTTATGTTGGATGATGTGGTTGTTTAATTTACTTACTCTTGGAAGAGTTAAGCAACTTCAGTTTAATATCTTCCACACTCAAAGACTTCATCTGCTTATGGAGTGATATAAACCAATAAATTAAGATATTACATGAATTAGTATGAAAGTTTACTTCTTTACAAAATAGCATTCACTTTTCTGTGTGCGAATTTTGAGACAAATGAATCTTGCTGTTGACTATGTTGAACAATACTGGTTGGCGTTCAGCAACTAAGTACCCTAGCCTGGGTACTCCAATTCACACAAGCCTATGCATGTAGAATATTTATTGGCCGTTTAGATTCCAGTGTTCTTTGCCCATCAGATGTTGTGGACCTTGACTTGAGTTCTGAGTGTATTGTCTTTGTGTTGTCAGCATTGCTCATGGTTCACGAAGATTAAATTCCAACTAGTAGACTGAGTTACTTGCCTTTACTCCTCTGCGCAGGTACTCGGATCACATTACCCCGAAGTCTTCGCTGGGGTGCTTGTGGAGCTTTAACAGTGAGTACGAGCACAGCTCTATTGGTTCGTCTCCTCAGCCCTGAATGTGAACCTCAAAACATTGCTGCCTATGACAGGGGTTCATTACTGAGAGGCTGAAAGTTTGCAGCCTCAAATGAACTGTTTCCCCCCTCTCTCAAATTGCGATTCATATAGATCCTTGTTTGCTATTCGACCCTTCTAAATGTTAAACAGTAGAAATTATCCAATAAACCATTTCATAAAAGTTTGTGCTACTTTAGAAACACCCTACCAATTGTGATGACCGTCTATTTTTCTCATTTCATTGGCCGCATACTCAGTCTCTCTGTCCTAGTTTCATCAGGATGTGAACTTTTGGATGGTTGTAGCATTGTATATTGCTGTCCAGAAAATAGAATATTGTCATTTCTTGTGCAAGAGAATCTGATGATTAGATTGTGAATTTAGTCACAGTTTGAATTTGCAGATGATATATAAATGATGAGCAAGAGTGAACTTGAGCATACAAGGGGATGTAGATGATTACTCTTTCTGAAACTACATGATGTTCAAGGCATTTTTCGAATTGTCCTTCGGGAACCATGGACTGATGAAGTCTAGTGGTTCTATGTTGACAGCCATCGCTCAACTAACCTGAATACAAATCAGGCTTCAAGATGGCAGATCGACTTTTCTCAACACATGGAACTCTTCCAAATTCATTGGAGGGTACTTAAGTAAATGGGTGTTCACTGTACCGTTATAACCCACAAGGCGGTTCACTAAAAGTAGGCCATTTTGAAAAAAAATTTCTATGAAGACCATTAGGGAAAGATTAGTTTCGGAAAAGGCAAAAAAAACTCTTTTTTTCTTTCATCCAGCCATCCAGGGCCCCTAAAATGTCAGGTATGGCTATGATTTGAATAGTCATTCATGGGGCTTAACACGAAATATCAGGGATGACAGACCATTATCTTACCAATTGGCCACAACTTTGGTGGCTAATGTATTATTTACTTATTATTTTTATTATCTTTATTCGGTAAGTAATCCAGTTTAAAATCGATTATAACTCAACTATAGTTAAAAAAGTTCAAAGCACCAAAATTATCTTGTTTCTAATCTAATCATTAATCCTTACATATTTGATAAATCTATTTATCCCAATATATGCACTAAATATCAAATACTGAAAATGTATTTTGAACATGACGTCGTTCTAAACTGTGCCGTCCCTCATATACAATCTAAAATATTTTTTATCTATATTGTAAAAATAAAAACAAAAACAAAATTTGTATTTTTAATTTACTCTAAATTTTAATTTATATTCTCAAATTCAATCCAAATTTTAATTTTTATAATTCAAATCAAAACCAAAACATTTCAATATGGCCACATACAACACATATTACATTAAAATAAATAAAATTTTAAATTAAAAATTAATGTGTGTGACATTTAGCGCAAAACTCAAATCTCAGTACTAACTCAGTCAAGAATCGATTTAACTTTATCCAAAACGTTGTCATATGTTTGCCACTGGTTGAAAATCCGGAACTACGATGTGAACTGCATGATAGTTGGGATAGCAAATTTATTTTTCGTATTTCTGAATTAAAATTTTCGGAGCTGCTAATTAAGCATTAAACATATTTATAATATTTTTCAAAAAAAATCTTATGTAAAAAGGTAAAATTTATGGAAAATAAGATCAATGTTTTCTTTACACCCATTATATAAAAAAACAAATATCATCATTTTTTTATATTTGTTCTCTTTGACTTCACTATTGAGCTTTCTTTTTTAGAAAGAGAACCAAATCAAATGGTTAGGTAGTTTGACTACTCTTTTATCAAGGAGAAATTTTATTAAATATCCTTACAATATTCCCCATGTTCTTATAATTGAATGATGTTCAATATTTCGTAAAATAAAATAAAGGGAAAAATCCAAAAGGGCGCTGAACTATCACCACTTATCTAATTGTGGTCCGAACTATCATGATTTCAAAAATGGTACGATGAAAAAAAAATGGACAGATTTCGAATGATGCTTAAGTTCAATTTGTTTGATTTCTTAAATAAAATGGATCTTATTAAATTTGTTGAGTATTATGAATGATTGAGCATGAAAATACGTTGTTTTGTTTATATACGCAAAACGATATTATTAATTTTGAAAACCAAACTACGTAATTTTCGCACATAAATCTAAGTCTTATGATAATATTATTTTAGGAGTGTAACGATAAATTTTATTTTAGGAAATCGGTCTACTTTTTTTCATCACACCTTTTTTAAAAATCGTATAGTTCTAATCGTAATTTGATAAGTGATGATAGTTCAAAGCCCCTTTTGAAGTTATTTTTTAAAATAAATGGTGAATAAAGATAAACATATGTACCATTGCATTATTTTATGATGGCACTCGTCCAACTTATTATTTATCTATATATATAACAATCCCTGTAAACGACTCTTGTATTCAACAGATCTTGTCGAGCATCATGAGCTCCACCATGAGTCAGATTTTTAGTCTTATACTTGCTCTCTCCCTTCTCATGGGTGTGTGTTCAAGTCGCCGTATTCATGGTGAGTATATATTTACCGCATAGTGTGTTATGGATGTATTTTAAGACGATCATTTAGACAGATTTAACAGTTTATTCTGATCACAGATGGGAATGAAAGAATTGAATATGTCAAGCAATGGAAAACTACAGAAAATCAGGTAAAAGTTCTAATTGTTTCGAACCACGCATTTCATCTATATTATTGAGAGCATCAAAAAATCGCACAATCGAAAATTGTCCATATTCTAGCTTTCTGTATATACACATATGAATATCTCTAAAAGAGTGATAGAAGTTATAAAATCTTTGGAATATCAGTATTTCTTTTAATCACTTAAACTTTAATTTTATGTCTAATTGTGTGTCAATATGATTGATATATATGTGCCAATTGATTATAAAAAACTAATATTCCTTTTTATTTATCATCAAATCTCTTCAAAGGAATTATCCATTTTATTTACTACAGTTTTTCATGAAGGATCAAATCAAATTCATTAATGAGTAGTGTGAAAGTTGATAAAGAAATACAAATGTTTTTTTTCCTTTTTTGCTTATATGTTGTCACTAAAATTTTTGTTGAAGGTTTCGCATGAGAGGATTCTTTATTCAGAAAGCGGCCTTGAGACTGCTGATGACATAATAAGTGATTATCCAGATCCCGGACCAAACCCTAGGCACACACCACCACCACCCGGTGTTTAAGAACGACCGCAAATGAGAAAAATAAAATAAAATGTTATTTATAATCAATAAATTATGTAATCATATCGATCATCTAATGAATCAACTTCATAATGAATAGGTAAAGCTTCTTGTACATAATTCTACGATCTTGATAGCGATGTGTAATTGTGCTATTATCGAGATTTGAACTCGTGATTTGGAAATTATTAGACGACATCTGAAATCATTGGATCAACATCTTGTTGAAATTACTCATCATGCATTTATTGCAAAGAGTTGGCTCTAATGCCATCCTTAATTATTCAACTCAATGATATATAGCTCGTCTCAATCAAACCGGCAAAATCCTCAAGGCCACCATAATCCAAAATCAACAACAAACAATCTTGATATGTTGGTGATGTCTTTACTCACCCTCCATAAATAGGTGTTGCATAATAAGTATATATGTACAATGTATACGAACATATCGATATTTATTATCAAAATATATTGAAATGTTATTTACCATAATGATGTGTGAAATTTTATCTTCAATCAAAATGATATATATCTATATCAAAATGTATACTAATATATTATTTATCATAATGATGTCTGAAATTTTATCTTCAATCAAAATGATATATATCTATATCAAATTATATACTAATATATTATTTATCATAATGATATGTGAAATTTTATCTTTAGTATATATATATACTAATATATATATATATATATCAAAATATATTGAAATATTATTTAACATAACGATGTATGAAATTTTATCTTTAGTCAAAATGATCTATCTATATTTGGCCGAAGAAAATGATGAATGGGATTAAATAAGAGAAATTATTTTTTAAAACCTAAGGCATCCCCATCAGAATGAAAAACATATAAAGTTTTTGTGGGTTCACTTCATCCATACAAGTATTTATTATTCACGAACTCTCACACTATATTAGAGTAAAACAAAAAAAAATCCCATGAGCTCACTATGTTTGTTTTCATTTATTTATTATTTAAATTTACGTGCATTAATTTTGAGTATGGATTATTTAAAATATAAATGGTAAAAATTATATAATATAATCATATTATCAAATTAAAATTTGATATAGTATAATGCTACCTATTATGATAACAGTTATAATAATACTACACATGAAACAAGGAGTCAAATTACCACCAAAAACACAAAACGACATGTATTATTAGATGAAAGTATTCTCTCCGTCTAATATATGTCGTTTAAAATTAATTTAAATAGATTAAAGTGAAGTTAATGCTAACGGTTGAATAAATTTAATAAGTAGGTCATTCATATTTTTTTTTAAATCGTACAACAAGTAAAATTGATAGATGATTATTGGTGAGAAATGTATCTTTTATTGATTATGATAATGAAGTGATTAATGTTTAACATTTTAAGCTAGTTGTTGATATTAAATACGCATTGAAATTGTTAAGTGACAAATAAAAAAGGACAAACAAATTTAGTTAAGTGACATGTAAAAGTGGGCATAGAATAATATTTGTTAATAACCATACTCTTAATCAACAATAAGCTTGCTTGAAAGTTACTCCCTCCGTCCTCTATTACATGTCGTTTAAGGTTAATTTGAGTAGATTAAGGTGAAGTTAATGCTAGCGGTTAGACAAATTTAACGAATGAGTGGTTGATGTGTATATAAAAAAATTTGTGCAAAAAATAAAATTTGTAGATGATTACTGGTAGAGAATGTATTTTTTATTGAATATGAGAATGAAGTTATTAATGTTTGACATTTTAAGGTAGTTGTTGAAATTAAATACGTATTGAAAATTGTTAAGTGATAAGTAAAGTGGACAAAAAAATTTAATTAAGTGACATGTAAAAGAGGACAGAGGGAGTATTAATTTGTCAACATCCTACCTATTGAGGGTTTGAAAAATTAAGGGTCTGAAAATATGAATGTGAACTTTTGGATCTTTGGGTCATATTTGGGTGATCTTAATGGTTGGGTTCTGATTTCTATATTTTGTAGCATTTTGAGGTATCTTGTGGTCAAAACAATTTACAAAATGAAAATAAATTGTTTTCAATTGCCCAAGAAATGTACAAGTCAAAAGAAAAAAAACACGACAGCCATTGATTGATTGCATTGGAAACTACTCCATCATCTAGCAATGTTGTCTAACACGTGGTCAACCATTCAATAAAATGCACAATTACCAAAGATTTGAATATTAAATCTTCTAGTAATATGTAAAAAGTTGGCTGACCATTCAAATAATCACATTAACTATCGCATTCAAATAAATACGGAAGGTTACATGCATACATTAATTTAAGGGAAAAATCTAAAAGGAATTTATCGTCAGTTATCCAATTGCGGTCAGAACTATCATAATTTTCAAAAAGGGTGCGATGAAAAAAAAGATTCATTTTCTAAATTAAAATTTACTATTATTTTTCAAAACTAATATTATTATAAGACTTAGATTTGTGTGTGAAAATTATGTTGTTTGGTTATCAAAAAACGTCGTTTTCTTTATGTGCTTAAAACGATATTATTTATTTTGATAACCAAACAACATAACTTTCACACACAAATCTAAGTCTTGTAATAATATTAGTTTTGGAATAATGGTGAATTTTATTTTAGAAAATCAGTTTAATTTTTTTTCATCGCACCATTTTTGAAAATCATGATAGTTCTGACCGCAATTGGATAAACGGCGGTAGTTCAACACCCCTTTTGAGTTTTATCCCTTAATTTAAAATAAATATAATTGTTTCACGATCCAAAAAATAAGGATTATGATGGTGTTTCGCTTTTGTTTTTATTTTTAGTCAAACAAGTCCCGATGAAGAAAATTTGAAGTCAAATGTTCAACATATTAACTAAATAAAATAACATTTGAAATTCAAACTATTCAAAGATAACTTATGATCCTGCTCAAATACATCAGAGTAAAAATTAAAGAGATGATAGAGTAACAAAATTTAAATAACTATTGATTGAAGAAAACTGACTGGAGACTGGATGACATCGTATCGAAGAACCCGCTCGCTTTTAACTCAGACACCGTCATTACTAACTGATTATTAATATAAAAAGAAAATTTTAAATATTGGGGTGAGTCATAATGACTCAGTGAGCAAGTAACATTCCCTTACAACACTGAGCAAGGGGGATTCATTCATTATCATAGTACATATGTATGATTAAGTTATATTTTTCATATACGGCTCACCATTCGTATTATACATGTGTATGTATGAGATCACTCGTCATTTCCTAATTTACATATAAAGCAGTATTTGTACATTATAAAAAATATGATGTAATTCAGATACAAATGTGAACGCGTGATGCACAGACATGAACTGCCAGTAAAGACCATTTTTGCTATGCCTTTTTTAGCTAGGCTCTTTTTGGCCAGACAGTCACTACTGCAGATGCGGATCATAAAATCGTTTACATAACAGAACGCGCTATCTTTTCGTGTAAATAGAACGTTGCAGACATGATGAATTGTGTATGCCCATGAACGAATGCTTAGCAGATCAATTCACGTTTATCAGATAGACATGCACATCATATATCTAGCATAACATATTATTATACTATAGTATAATACAAATCTACTCATCTCTTCCAAGTGAACCCAGAAATTTTCAAGAACTTGAACAGTAATAGTGCTCCATTATAACTTATAATTTTACATTGTATAAGAACGACAAAAAAGGTTAAAATCTTATCGCTAACTTCTTATAACATAGATTTAATAAATCCAACTTTGGAATCTAATAACTTCATAACCAGGCATAACTAACTTATGATTTTTATATCGGGAGAAAGTTTGTTTCAAACTAAATAATTTAGATATAAGAATTGCTTAATTTGAATATTGTAAGCTCAAATTACGGACCCTCGAAATGGCATAAATGAAATGTCAAATTCGAATAAGCAGGTTCGTACTCTTAACTTTAGAACATTATTTCTCTCTAACCAGATGTAATTAGGAAACATGTTATATATACCTAGAAACTCATTTCACATAGAACATGTTTAAAGAAAGAATACTCAATTTCAATATCAAAACACAAAGATATTCACATCTGAAATCAGTGGCAGATTCATCTAAACTGGCCGACAGCTTCCTCCTCCCGCATTTGAACCCATGTATCTCATTATTCCGGTTAAAATAGAACTCAAAACTTATATGGTTAGAAAAATCTTTTACGTAGAATAATTTAGAATCAATAATCATGCCAAGATAATAACAAGAACTCAATTTACAGTCACACAAAACTAGTCATCAAAGCTGTTTTTTGCCAAAACCGTAGCTTACCTTGAACTTCTTGTCCTTCTTAACCTTCACCTTCATCGCCACTTTGACATTCTCCTTCCCTTGCCTATTTCCATAATCATTCTCGTACTCCTCCTTGTCATAGTGCGGTTGTCTATGCTTCTTAATGCATGTTCATATAGTTTACTAGGTTAGGGTTTGATTTTCATTAACACGTACATACTTGTTCGGCTTCTATTTATTTTAATATCGAACTATACTTAAACTAATCGATATGTTATTTTAGTATTATACTTTTATTAAGATATATTACAAATTGAATAAAAAAACTTTAAACTAGTCTTGTGAATACATAAACTCTTTTTTCATTATTTATACTAAATTATTGGTTATTAGTTTGAAGAGCCATGTTTTTCACTATCAATGCATAATTGAAATAGAAAGATTTTTAACTTATATAGAAAAATCAGATTACAACCACGCTATAATAGGTGTATTTATTCAAATCAGACTTGGTATTTATGCAAATTAAGACAGTTTTCAACAGTGGCAGAACCACTGGTGGACAGCGAAGACTTTTAACTGAATTATCGGTTAACCATATAATTCGGTTCGGTTATCGGCCGGCACTCTTAAAATTCGATTAATTCGGTTTGGTTAACCAAACAGTAATTCGGTTCGGTTAACCGACCGATGTTGTCCTCTAGTTAAAACACAAACCTGAAATAATTTTGATGAATGTTAGTACGTTAGTACGTTAGTACGCATTACTTTTGATGAATGTCCCCCACATTTAAATACGATAAGGCTCGAATCCAGCCCAATCCTCGGCCCGCAGCTGCCCCCAAACTTGTCGACATATCTGATTCTACGGTCCACACATCACCACGTGGCCCAATCCACAAGGCCCAAATTATAATTTTGCCGCGCATCAAAGTCAAATCCCCACACCAAACGTCCCCCCGCTAGATTCCTCTACTTCTCCAAGCCACCAGCTTCGGGACCTCCTAACCTAAATCTGTCGAACCTACCCTTGTCTCTTTCAGTCAGCTTCGCAAACTGTCGCAGAGTTTCATTTCAACTTTGATTTTCAATTTCTGGATCGATTTCCAGCTCCGGTCTCCATCCTCACAATCGAGCTAATCAAAATCAGGACCGCCAGATTGATTAGCTGCTCATTTTCTTTGTTCCCGGCGTCGATCGCTCCAATCATCTTGCAAATCAGAAAACTCCAGAAGCGCCGTCATTGTTGCTTCAACTCAACAAGTCGAACGTGAGTGGTGCGAAACTGATGTCATTCAGAACTCATCTTCGCCCCACGACGAGCAGCTGAGAGTTCGTCAAGCACAAGATTAGGGTAAAAATTGCTCATTGTTATTTTTTCCCCATAAATAAATCAATTGAACTTCATTATTTGCTTCAGTGCATGTGATTGTGCAGCTTGTCTTCCGCTCCGGTTGGGGCTTATCACTCCGTATGAGGAATTTGTTTGAGATAAATGTTTGTATATTTTTCTGTAATAATAGTAACATAAAATTTTCAGAGTGCTTTAACATAGTCAGATTTGAGAATGTTCAAACCTTTCTATCACAATTAGAAATCAGACCTATGGATTCGTATATATATATATATGTACAGGTTAGTATTTGTTTATAATTTAATAGAGTGTAATCTCCCATTAACATGCAGAGAGACATATGTGGCTTGATTCCGAGCACTAAGGTAAGGCAGGCTGTGACCATAGGGATTTGTGATTCGGGTTTCAAGGTTTGATTGGACTGAGTGGTTTTGCGTGGCGTTGGAGGAGGCCTAGTTTGAGAAATTTAACATGTCGTCATCCGAGTCTTTGAATTCTCGGGGTGTTAAGGAAAGGGAGAACACAGATCCTTTGTTGAGAGATCTGAGTGAAAAGAAGCTGAGCTTCAGGAGAAACGTGGTTTCATTGGCAGCTGAGTTGAAGGAGGTGCGGAGCAGATTGAACTCTAAGGAGCAGTTGTTCGCTAAAGAGACGAGAACAAGACAGGCATGTGTTTTGCTTTGTTTGAAATAAATTTGAATTTTGGGTGTTGCATGAATATTGAATGAGATATGAATCTGAGTCTCTTTTTGTCTGTTGATATTGGTGGGTGTGAGTGTGGGCCCTTGGGTAATTGTGGGGTCATTTTATTATGTGGTGATCTTAGATTTGGGATTGGCTGGTTTTAGGAAGCAGAGGCTAAAGCAAAGAAGATTGAGGAGGAAATGCATAAATTGCAGAAAAACTTGGATGAGAGAAATGAGCAGCTACAGGCATATGCATCTACTGCTCGGCAGGTATTATTAATGCCTCAGCTTATTCGCAAGTTTTTTCATTTTTGACGCTTGGACGTAGAGTATCTTGGGTCCATGGAAATAAATTTTCATTGATTCATTTTCCTTGATGAGTGTTTCTCATCAATTATTTCAGCCCTTCAATGATTTTCTGAAGCATTATAGGGACAGAATGATTCAAATTAAATTTTTGAGTAGCATGTTAGTGGTATGTCCTTCATCAATTGAGCAACATCTAATTTATGATTACTTGTCATTCCTCCAGTGAAGTGATCTGGCTATTGCTGCATTTATGTCCCGTGTTTAAACACCCAGTACTTCTAGTGAAGTGATGCGTGCACTATTGTAATTGCACCACTGTTGCTGGATACCTTAAGATTTTTGTGTTTTGAGCTATGTGGTGTCCTCTTCTCTTTGTTTTCTTTTGTTGTAACAGCTTATCCTCCATCCATCATAATATTTTATTTATTCGAGTGATTCAAAATCTGCTTTTTATATGAGTAGATTAAGAAAGTGAACAAAAAGTGGAGGCCTATTCCTTCATTTGGAGCTTGATGTTTGTTCATGAGTTAGTTACAATGATTATGGTCCTGCCGTTTTGAATCCCGAGATGGGAGACTGGAACTGATAATATATCACGATAAGTTATGCTGTGTTTAGCATGGACTGCTGTGTCATTGGCTGCTTGATTGTGACATTGGCATTAACCATCTGCAGATTAGACACCAACAAACAACATTAACCTTTACACATTTTAAGTCTTGCACATTTGAGAAGAGAATATGAAGCAACTTACCAGCAGTTGCGCATGCACTGCAGATAATATTAGTACCATGCAACCATTTTGGTCCTTATGCAACCAATGTCTTGTTTGTTAGGTAGCTTGAATGACAAGGTTCTTATCTGGGCTAGTTCTAACTTTGAGTCAATTTGATGATTTTGCATTCAGTGCTTGAAGGAAATAGATGATGTCAGATCGAAGCTGTCAGAGACACAAGCAATTGCCGATGCAAGTGTTGCATCGGCCCAATCGGCGCAGCTTCAGTGTTTGACTTTGATAAAAGAATTAGATGAGAAAAACAGTCAACTGAAAGAGAATGAAGCCCGAGTAGCTTGGATAGCTGATCAGTTAGATCTTCTGCAGAGGGATCTCCAAGCTAGGGAATTATCGCAAAATGAACTAAGAGACGAAGTTCTGAGAGTAGAACAAGAAATTAAGGAAGCTGTATCTACAGCATGTATCAACAAAGACTCTGAATTGCTAAAACTACTGGAGGAGATTGTCCCCAAGAATCATGAGAACATCAATAGGCTCTTCAGTCATAAAGACGATGAAATAGCCAGGCTAAAAGATGAAATCAGGATCATGTCAATGCACTGGAAGCTGAAAACAAAAGAATTGGAATCACAGGTAATCCACCACCGCATCATTGAGAATGCTTGACCGTTTTATCGCATGGAAAATGTTTCATATCCTAAGATTCTCAAAAATTTGTGGAGTAGGTTGAAAAGCACTTGAAAGCTGATCAAGATTTGAAGAAGAGAGTGTTGAAACTGGAGGTTTGTCTCCATGAGTCTCAATCTCAAAATCGGAAGCTACAAAAAGTAATGTTTCTTTTCTAATTCATCCATTTTCTTTCAAATTTCGGGTCTCGCTAGTTATACTATATAACACTTGTGTATCAATAAAGCATAAACAGATTTCTAATGTCACAGATGGGGGAGCGGAGGGACAAAGCACTGAAGGAGCTCAAAGCCCAGCTATCAACCAAGGAAAGAACCACATCAGATGGAAGTGAAAAGCCAAATTTCTGGGAAAGCTCCAATTTTAAGATAGTGATTTCCATGTCTATGTTAATCTTAGTGGTGCTTTCAAAACGATGAGCTCACTACCCAAGTAGAACTTTGCACAGTTATACTCAATGGAACTGCGTAGCTTGTAATGATGCCTGCATTTTAGTTGATTCTGTTTAGCGTCTCAGAAGCATCCAAATATGAGCTGCTCAAAAGAATAATTCTCAGCAAAAAAGCCGCGCATTACCATGATCCCCATCTGGTCGCTAAACAACCTCATCTCCATTCAACATGAAGCAAAAGCCTTCCATCATAGGACACAAAAAAGTAACATTAACACTATCAGACTCACATGGTCGACATCTGAGAATAGCATTTCCACTTCCACAAAGTCATTAGCACTAAGCACACTGATTCTATTTAAATAAAATCAAACTTCTTTACAACAAACGATAAGATCATGAGACTTAAATATGGAATAGCTACACTAAAGAAATGCTTGAATAACTGAGAAGGATATTCTTAGCTACTGTTGGTACACAGAGATTGCAAAGCTAGTATTATACTTCTACATCATAAACAGCACAGCCATAGAATATGAACTACGCAAGCTCCATAACATACCAGATTGTGAGACGTCTCTTTCACAGCGTTCTTGTTGCGTTGGGCTGATGTAAATGGGAAGGCGTTGCAGGAGGGTCACTGCGCGATCAGGAACCTATGACCTACTTCTCTGTCTGAGTCAAAAGATATGTACATTGAGGGGGTAATAATGGCGGTGAGGATAAGTTTACATGTAAAGGATGAATACTAGTGGTAGGAATGAGGCTGCCCGAAGCATGTAGTCTGTGACAGGTTTTGGGGCAGCTGACGTGGTTGCCCTCGGAGGAGTGTCTGAACCATAAATGGCAGGGTTGAGTGAGCCCGGATCCCCTTGGTTCACAATCAGCGGAGGAGACACTGCCGTTCTGCAGAATGTGACGGAGAAGAAAAAAAAGTACACGATAAGAGATAAGGCAGTGGACACTTAAAGTTGAAACAAACAATAATATTCTTTTCTTCTTTTTTTCGTTTTGCATTTAAAGTAAAATAATAATACACATACCCTGGCACAAATCCTCCAATTGAAGTTCCAGGTACCAATCCTCCATTAGATGATGATGTTGTTGGCACGGTTGTTGGAGTCGCGACTGGCACTGGGGATGGAGTGCTGGTTGATGGTACTCCGGATTGAATTGAAGAGGATGATGCTGGGTAAATGCACGAACCACTACCTGCTCATTTATCATTTAAGATTCAGAAAAGCTCGACAAAATGGTTTAAACTCATAGGCTATAATTGTCGCGATAATTGGCATGTGTGGAAGTGAATGGTGATGTAAAGAAAGTAGAACAAATCAGCTTGGATGCTTTGGATACTGGAATTTTGCTTACTTGGGTTGTTGTTAACTAGCATGGCAGCCCCTCCAAAGTTGCAGCTCGTTGGTGTTGGATTTTTCTGATAATAGCTATTGAATGCATACGAAGCATGATTCTGAAGGGTGTTTGGATTGTAACAAGTAGCACCTTGTTGAATCACTGAGCAATCTGCGCCTCCGATCCCACATGCATAGTCTAATGCAGCCTGAATCACACTCTGCTGCACTCCGCTCTTCGCAATGCACCATGTTTGTCCTGAAACTGCAGGAGGGCTAGTGGTCGTTGGAGAGTTAAACGGGGCTGTGATGGGAACGTTCACGCCGGGTGCTGGGGTTGTCACAGGGTTGGTAACCGGTTGAGTTCCTCCCGGTGTTACTGGAGGTGCTGTTACAGGGGTAGTGATTGGGACTGGAGTGAGATTTGGATCTGGGACAGGCGTGATAGGATCAATGGGAGGATTGGTCACGGGAGTGGGAGTCAGCGGGGAAGAACCTGTACCAGGTACCGTGACAATCATCGGCGTTGTACCACCTGGAGGCATAAAAACAGGCGACACAGCGGGATTCGTGACCGGTGATACAGTGGGATTCGTGACAGGCACCGTCGGGAAGTCATCACGTGAAACACTGCTAATGAGCTCCCTATGCTTAGAATGAAACAGTTCACCATCTTCGCTCCCAACATCAATGTCCTTCGGTATTTTCTTATTGGTGACATCTACATACAAGCCTTCAAGGCCATCCATAACAGCCAAATTGCGACTTAAGTTCTCCAAAGAGAGCTTGACACCAAACTCAGCAGCTTTTATCGCGCTGTAACCAGCTGATGCCTTGACTGCCAGAGACAACGAAACATTATAGCGATGACAATTGGAAAGAAGCGGCAACACGGTTTTTGCAAATTGATCCGCTAAGCACGAATGCCCACTGAAACTTGCATGTATCATTACCGAGGAATTCGTCTCTTTTAAAATCTTCAAGATTCTATGCAGCAGTGTCTGATGCTTGCCGGTCAGAAATGACATAGGCAGGGCGACATATACCTTCACTTTCTTATCTAAACCAACGCCGCTCAGCACCGAATGAATCAATCTCAAATCAGAACCAAGCTCATGCAGTCCAATGTGTCCAAGTGATTCTCGCCTCTTGATACCGACAACAATACTTTTGAGTTTGGAAGCTCTTATCCATGAACAACTTCTGCAAACCTTAAGACTTTTTGTCTGATGCCTGTCTACGAACAAATCAATGGCCACACCAGTATTTGACAAAGTCCGTAACTCATCTGGGTGTTTCACCAAAACCTTTATCAGAGACGGCGACACCCCTTTGAGCTTTAATATTGAAATTGTTTCCATCACAGATGAAACCAAACTGTTCCTCCTTGCATCATAGAAAAACCCTAACACAGCCCCTGAACATGATAAGAAGCAGCATATAAGCATAACCCATCATCACAAAGATACAGAACTGCAAGTAAGAACCCCATCAGTAATCTACCAATACAAGTTTGATCTGCTAGGCATTACCAAAAGCACAACCTAGATAGCAAGTTTTGAACAGTAACCACTTGCAGTGATGTCACTCAGACAGTGTTTTGACACCTAAATTCCAGTAGTGGGAACTTACCAGAGGTGCAGATACTGATTCCAGAGAAGAGGATCAGCAACAAGAGGAAGGAAGCTGCTTTTGCCATGTAGATGAGAGATAAGTGTGTGTGCTTGGGGTTTCAATGAGATGCCCACTTTGAGATGTTCTCTGCCCTCTTAACCCCACTGGCTCACACAGTCCGTGTGTTTTAAAGAGGGCGTGGTATTGGGGAACAAAGTGGCGGTGAAGATAAAGGTGTCAAAGAAGCAGCTCAGCAGCTGTTAGACAAAAGAAGGAAATTGATTCAAAATTGAAATGGGGGAAGATTGGTTACTTTGTGAAGAAGGTGGTGGTGTGGGTGAGAGGATGATGAACATGGAGAGACTCAAAAGAATCAAAAAAGCCTTTTTTCTTGCAGCTTCTTTTGAATTGTTTAGATGAAATATAAATAAAAATGGGGGAGATAAAAAAAGCATGGCAGGTAGTGACTGGGTTAGTGGGCTCTGGTGAGTAGGCATTTGCTCATGTTAGCTTCTTTCTAACTTACTTTTGCTTGACACTGAATCACAAGAGATCATTTTTGGAACTGTTTTGGGATTAAGAGGATAGAACAAAACAAAGGATTGGAGAAAAAAGTTTGAAGATTTGTTTAGATCTTCTACCCATCACATTTGTAATAGTAAGCAGCATTCAAATCCTAACATCTTTTCCGACAAAAACACAAGTACTTTGCTGAAGAGGCCATGACCAAGTCTTCTGAAGTAGACCAAGAAACAGTATTTGGCTTCGGCCTAAGAGGATGGATCTCTACTGAATCCAAATCCAGCAAAACAGGATGGATCTCTACTGAAGAAGTGGTTGAGATGCATACATAGGAAGTGGGTTTTTGAAGCTCCATTCTTGGTGGGGTGCAACTCCAACAGTAAACAGCCCCATACTCTCTTGGCTGAGTCAGTAAACAGCCCCATTCTTGCACACTTTTCCTCATAGCACCAAATTGGCAGATAAGTCACATTTGAGACTGTAGTTGAATTGGTTTGAGCTAGGGTAAAAGGAACATGTTGGCCCTTTAGGCCTGTTCATCATGATTCACAATGTTAGAGAAAATTTGTAATTTGTAATTTTATTTTAATTTACATAGAAAATACACAGGCACCTTACCATTAATAGTGGGATAAACCACTAGATCACCACCCCTGATGGCAAGAAATTTTGTAAGTGTTCGATGCATGTATAAGACTTTCAACTTACAAATATAGAATACACACTTGTCCAAAGTTTCAATATATCATTAAAAAGATTTGTAAACTCTTGGATTGACATGAACACTTAAACAGGAAATCTTCCCTCCCATTGTAGAAGGGAACCCCAACAGCTGGTTTCTAATATAGGATAAGAAAGCAAGTAGATGTCTACTACAGATGTTAGATAAACACAAGCTTAAAAATCTCCAACCTCAGCATAGACCCACATCAACTAATCTTTTAGAAAAGTGATATGTAGCAAAGCCCATGTGGACAACATTTGCAGAGTCTCCTTTGTATTTGAAAAAGGAGCCAAAAGCAGCCATCGGCTAAATTTTATACATGATCTTGGAAGTTCCATGAAAAAGTTTGAAGATTTAACCATATAATGCGAAAGAGGATTAAAGTAAGGACATCAGCACGTTAGATAAACATGATCGCATTTCTCACCATCCGAATTGTAGCTTTATGCTCAGAGCTTTAGGAAGTAAACTCACATGCAGATTACTTACGTAAGCAAATGGCCGTCAATAGAGCTTTACGCATAGGAGGACATATGAAACATGTCACGCTGGTTTCCTGTCAGGTGATGGCCTGAAAGCGTCCATTGTGATTTTTCAATGCATTATGAACCCCATTTGGTTTATGGAGTAAGTACCATAAAAAAATTTCTGAGAACTCTGCTGTCAAAATGGCCAGGCAGCCAAACAGTGAAATTGAATATCAGTATCACAGCTCAAGTAAGCGTGTACTGCTATCTCTCTGATTCTAGACACAAAAGGATGTTTGCCATGAAAAATAAGGTTGTTATATGAGTAGAGAAAAATAGTACAGAATTTTGTATTTTGCCAGTTAAGATGAAATTGATGCTCAAACTCAAATTGGTGAGCGACCTCGATCTGCCGCAGCCTTGGCAGCTGTAGTCTGCAAAATGCTAATAAGGAACTTCTGTGACACTGACGCGCTGTATCTACTAAAGTTCGTATATGATGAAACATGTGTAAGTATCAAATAAGAGGTCGTACAGGATTCGAAGCTAAATAAACTTACAAGGTGTGTCACAAATATCTCATCTAGTTCAATAAGGAAGGTTATGTACCAAGTCTGACCATTAGTTAAATAAACTAAACATCTACTTCTTGTTCTATACAGTCCACTTGTGTTTTTCAACTTATTCATACTAATATTTTGGGTCCCTTTTTTAGTGGAATCAGTAAGAGGGTTTAAGTACTTTCTCACCATAGTTGATGATTACTCAAATATCACTAGGATTTATATGATAAAATTGAAGTCTGAAGCACCACAATTGTTTGAAAACTTTATCTAGTTTGCTGCAACACAGCTTAATAAATAGATTTTTTGTTTGATAAGTGATAATGCCGAAGATCCATTTACCCATGATCTCACTAGATTTCTACTAGATTAGGGTTGTATCCATCAGTCTTCATGTGCCTATACTCTTCATACAATGATCGGAATATTGTTGGAAATATTTTTACCTTTTCTCGGCCATAATTAAATATGGTCAGAAACCATGCATTTTTTTATAATGGTAATAAGTTCGTTTAGAAACTAAACAATTCATTCTCCCTACATTCTAAGCATAATTAATAAACTTGAGTACGCAAGGACTGACTAATGTATCTTTCACATGCAAAGTCCTAGTGAGAGATTTAGATATGTTAAATCTCTTAGCACTGGCCTTCTCTAGAAATAAAGCTTTCAGGTTTATTATCAACTCATAAACGTACATGTTCTCAAAATGTTTCTACAAGGCTATGTTCATGGTCACCAACATCAGACAACTCTTATTGTCGGAATCAACTTTAAGTTTCGTATGAGCCTCTCAATCTTTATGAGGAGCACTTGGAACAGGAGCATCGTTTGAAGTTAGAAAATCAATAACATCTCTTTCTTCTCCTAGTTGAGAATAATTCTCAAGTTTTGGTATTGATAGGGTAATAATTTATCTTATTTTAAGTATTTATACTCAATATTTTGAGTCGTTTCTGAGTTATTATTGGTGATTTATAGTTGATTTTATCTCTTAGGTTAAATATGAAGAATACTGGCTTCGAAAGAGAAAAATGATGAAAGCAGTGCAAACTGGATTAAAATCGGACAAAAAGCCAAGTTCAGGGATCAAATTATCAAAAGAAGAAGTTTTAGGGCCTAATCTGTAAATATGCAGAATTCTTTTGGTGATAGGATTTATTCTGAAGACTATCCAAATTACAAGATAATTACAAGATGACATATCATCTATAAATAGAAGACTTAGGACTCATTCTACACCTCTTCACACACAAAGGAGCCCGGAGATTCTGTCGTTCAGAGTTGGAGCATCACGAGACTAAGCCTTCTTCTACCGTTCTAGTTTTACTTTCATTATTATTGTGATTGTATTACTATTATGCGTAGTGAGTAGTCTCATTATTTTAGGATCCTACTGATCCTAAGTTGTTGTCAACTCGGATTCATGTTGTTCAATTAAAAGTATTTTTATTCATATTTGTTCGTGCTAATATACTATGTATGACGGGTGTAGGATTTATTGACGAATTTATCTTGCATCCATTATTCTAGAGACACCTAGAAATATATTTATTAAGAGTTTAAATATGCATATTATAAAAACTTAGTTCACTCCTCTAGACTAAGCTATTCCATCACACGAAGATCATAATCGGATGGTTCGGATATTTTACTTAGTTGTAGTCAATGGCTCTAGTCAACCGAAGACTAGAATCGGGAGTTGGCATAAGAATATTGAGTAGTTTATTTATCCTGCTTCATGTTTAGGAAATATTAGTGTATCACTCTTTGACTTGTATTTATGAGCTATGAAGACCAGAATCGGGAAACAACATAATACGAAATCAATTGTAGTCAATAATTTACTGCGTAGGAACACCCAGAAGTAGGACTCGCATGTGAATTATTGTGTGATATGCTGTACTATTAAAATTGCATGATACATTATGGATGATTACTTATGCTTCAATGATAACATGAGAGTTTGCATACAACTTAGGTGAAGTAGAAATCCTAGGATGTTTCTGTAATCTGAACACAACTTCCTTTTACAACTGTTTTTGTTTTTGTAGATTTGTGTGCGAAAATTACGTCATTTGGTTATCAAAATAAATTATATCGTTTTGCGTATATAAAGAAAACGACGTTTTTTTATAATCAAACGACTTAATTTTCACACACAAATATAGATCTTATAAGAATATTAGTTTTGGAATGTAACAGTGAATTTTATTTTAGAAAACCAATCCAATTTTCTTCATCGCACTTTTTTAGAAATAATGGTAGTTCTGACCGTAATTAGGTAAGTTGAGATAGTTCAAGATCCCTTTTGGGTTTTTTCCTTAAAAAAAAGTGAAAAAGTCCCTCTTAGAAAAAAATTTAGGAAAGGGAACTTGAGAGGAAATCCCTCCGCATCTAGGTATAGGTAAAGGCCCTTCTGTTCGATATAGAAAAAATTTGAGGAAAAGGAACTTGATAGAATGAAATTTTTATGAAAAGAAAATTTTTATTTTATGTAAAGGAAAATTTTATTTTTTTAAATTGGTTATAGATGAAAAAAATTGTGGAAATATTAAAAGACTTTATATGTAAATTAAATTATTCTACTCATTTTTCTAGTAAATTTTTACCCCCTCAACTTTCTTCAAATAACATAAAATTCTATTTTATTTTCCCTCTCATTTCTTTTTCTTTCATATTTTTTCAATGCAAAAACACATCCAAGTAAATTTTATTGAATCAATAAATGGGTATGGATGGCAATAATTGGTTTGTGATATTACCATATCATGCTCTCACTTCAAAATAGGGTTGGTCATAGTTCGGTTAAAATCGAAAATCAAACTGAACCGATTCAATTTGGTTCAATAAAATTTGGTTTTGATAGTTAATAATTCTGTTTTCAAACCGAACCAAAATATTAAAATTATTACGGTCTGGTTATCAATTTTGGTAATACAATATTAAACCGAACCAAAAACTGAATTATTAAAATAATAATAAAATTAATATGAATGTATTTATTATTTTTAGTTACTTATTTTATATTTGAATGTCAAAATTAGCTATTACACTACTTGATAAATAATTGTATAACAAAAACTATTTATTTTCTCTATTTTTTTATAAATTTATTATGAGTTAAATCATTATTAAGTAAGATTTTTATTTAAAAAATTAATTTAATCGGTTTTTCATTTTTCGACCGATCCGAACCGAAAAAAATCAGTTCGGTCTTAAACCGAACTGCTATACATCAGTTTGATTTTGAAAATAAAAAACTGAATAATAAAATTATGTTTCAGTTCGATTTTGAACCGAACCGACCGATGACGAGCCCTACTTCAAAATCATATCCTTCAGATTTTAGTTTAACAAGTAATCATTAATCATCATCAAAGTGACAATTCAATTTTAGGTCAGACTCAACATCAATTTGGATTGTTTTCAATTTTCTTCACTATAAGTAATTAAATATTATAATAACCATATATGTTTTATTTTGCATTTTGTTGATTAAACATTTTTAACTCTTTTTTTTTTTTGTAAAATCAATTCAGTCAGATCTAAATTCAAAGTTGCGTGATTTCATTTGATCCGAATCTAATCTAATATTGCGTGTGAGAGTTTAATAAATGCCAGTACTATGTCTAATCCCATCCGATTCCATTCTTGTCGGGTGAACACCCTATTCCATGATGGGTTCCAAATTTTTTATTATTATTATTATTCATTCAAGGCCGTACAATTCATATAATTTGATAGTGATGCGTATATTCACTGTGGATCATTTCACGCGTACTTTTAACGCATTTAAGTGTAAATACGACACCAAGGTACAAATCTACAATTGTTAGACAATATTTAAGACCGTTAGATCAACACCTTATTAATATGAATTCCAAATTTTGCATATAAATTTTTAGCAAGTTTATCTACTGGCGTACAATGTTGATATGGAAAGAAATAAATGGGCGGTGGCGAATATCTGGTGTGTACAGTCTATATGTCTATTCTTGTCAGATGGTTATAATCATATAGCTCTCAGCTCACCAGGATTCGAAAGATGATAATGGAGCATTTGTTAGAGCTTCGTTTTCGCTAGTCGCAACAAATAGACCAGCCAGCCTGCACTGCTGCCTTCTATGTTTTGGTCATCCCATGACAAACGTTGTATCATTATACCATGTCGGTTACATAGAACCATTACTAATGTACAGATCCACATTTCACTGAAAACAATACAGTTATAAATGGTAGTGGACGAGTGGTCAGATGACGGTCTGTTATTTTTGTGATTTTCACTTTAAATTTTATTGATGGTTCGGTGCGTGAGTTTAACGGAAAAAAAACCGAGAACAATACATGAACTTTGGCAGCGATGATCACCCAAAATTATTTTAAAAATTATATTCACACCTTTAATTTATTGCTTCTACATTAATGACAAACAAGCTTCATTGATTGTAAATTATTTCATATTTTTATTATTATTGATATGTTTTATAATTTTCATTCAAAATATTATGATAAGAGCAATGATAAATGAATCTCAATATACTCGTATCAAATTCTATTTCAATAAAATATGTTTTTAAAAAATTATAAAAAGAATGTGATCTATCATATTTTCAAAAATCATGGGTATAACTATTAAATTTTGCAATTCTTATGTGTCTTGAATCTTAACTCCTTTTGTAAATAATCAATTTTCAATAAATTTTGTTTTTCTCTAATATAATTACTAACTCATCCCTCGCTTGACTACATTACCTTACTCGAGCGAAATGCATTAGAGGCTCTAATTCGGTGGCGGATGCACATTCAAGTTAGGGGGTTAGATGACCCCACTGAATTTTTTTTTATTATCATGAATATTGAACTCGATTTTACTGAAATTTTGACACCCCCGCCCCGTGATTGCATTCCATGAATTGAAACAAAAAAGCTACGCAACAAAAATCCAAACCACACAAATTCGAATAGTAAATCAAAAACTGAAAGTAGTCAATCACAGTATGAATTTCGCCTTAGCCGCGAACCAAGAGCCCCTTACCTCTATATTTCGTTGTTTGAATATCCTTTGTCGAACACTGAGGCAACAGAAGCCAACATTTATATTTGTAATTAGAGCCCGGGAAACGGCATATAAGTTGTGATAAATCGATTGTCTTTTTTATATAGAATTATATGTACTTAAAATAATATTTAATATTTTATTTTATAAGAAAATGAATTAGACAACTGCATTCTTTTTTTTTTACTCTTCTGAATTTAAAAGTTAAAAATTTGATTGTAGGAGTGTTGAGCATATTAAGTGGTATTATCTCACATCGCCGAGTAGAAGCTCTTAAGCGATCCTTATATAAAGTTGGGCTCCCCCACTCATTGCCAATTGGTTTTGAGTGTGGATCCAACAATTCTACATGGTATCAGAGCGGGTTTTGGCCGCACTCTTAGAACATGTCCGTGACGGTTAACTAGGTCCGCACGAGGTCCCACTTGTCGAGGTTAATAAAGGTCCTCGCAAGTGAGGGGGAGTGTTGAGCATATTAAGTGGTATTATCCCACATCGCCCAGTGGAAGCTCTTAAGCGATCCTTATATAAAGTTGGGCTCCCCCACTCATTGCCAATTGGTTTTGAGTGTGGATCCAACAATTCTACAAGGAGGTTTGTTTCAAATCACAAAATTTCAGTTCATTTATTTTTCATCATTTTTTATTAATTTTATAATAAATATTATAAAAAATTGGATGCGCAATAAATTTTTATTTTGACCTCACCAATTTATTTTTTTTGAATCTATTACTGATTATGTATCCTATGATATGTGGAAGCTCGTGGTGCTTTTTATTTTGAATAAATGTTTCACTTTTGTTGATGTTTGTTTGATATTTAATTGATACGTTTATGTATTTATTTGTGCTTGTCATATTATATTTTGCTCTTGCAGAGTTGGTGCAATTGCGTGCATGTAAATAAATATATGCATTCAGAAGAGTTTCTTGAATGACTATGTAGTTATATAAGTCATACTTATTGTAAATTTTTGAAATAAAATAGTGTTATGTAAGAATTATCATTCCACACCGCGGATCCAGAATTTTTTTTCGGAGGGTAAAATTACCTAATCAAAATTTTGGTTGAATTTGGGGGGTGAAACTAAAAATTTAGTTGAAATTAAGCATATAAATTTATTTTTTATATATAAATTTTTTATTTATTTTTATATAAATTTATAGTTTTTATTTGCATTATTCATTCATTGTGTTTCATCTGTATTGTTGATTTTTTAATTAACAATCATCTGATTTTGAATAAAAATTGCGATTATTTTAAATGAATACTACCCTGATTGTATACTAGCTTTGCTTGGGATCCAAAGCAAAACGCGGCAACCAGTTGAACTTTTTGACATCATTTGAATGTATAAGTTGATTTAAAGCCCAGTAATTCATTTCCAAAAAGACTCCAGCTTTGCAGTGAAAGCAAGAACTCCCAAATCAGTTTCATGGTGCTGGTTCATCATCATTACAACCCAAGTGAAATAAAAAACATAAATAAAAATGTAGTATTGAATTGAATCGAATCCATGGCGTTCCTTCTCTTTTACTGTACCTTAAAGTGTTGCTCACCTCTCTTAATCACCTACCACTGATAATAACTCCACATCATCTCCGTCTGTTCTCTTCTCCTCTTATTATAATTATATTTTCCCCACCACCGGCAATTACAACCACATTGCCATTCTTCCATCTCTCTGTGCCCTAGAAACCTATTTGTAAATACCCAGATTCCATCCTGGTTTCTTTTTGGTGTTTCGTTTTTGACTTGGGGTTTTGGTTTTGGGAGGTGGGTGTGATTTTTTTTTCTTGGTTCTATTTGAAGGGTTAGATTTGGTTTTTAGGATTGTCAGCAGTGATTAATTTGAGGTTGTTTGGAAGGGATTGGTTTTGGGGCTTGGATCTTCTTTTGACTGGGATCTGGATTTGGAGGGGTTTTGATGGGATTATGGTTGTGGGGGGTGGGTGTTAGAGATCTGAGATTTGAAGGTTGCTTGTGAAGTCATCTCGCTGCAAAGGTCAGCTCTGGTTACTTTTCTTGCTGAAAAGCTTACATTATTTTTGTTCTATTAGTGGAGTCCTTCGAATTTTCATGTGTGTGTGATCTCATTTTTCTGCTTTTTTCTCACTGGTTTTGTATAACATTTTCTTTAAAAAAAAGGAGGCTTGTCATTGGCTATTGATTGTGTTGCTGCCAATGTGCTATGTGATCTGTTTGTGCTAATGCTTCATTCTTGTTTTCGTGTATGGCTTGTCGCTTCCATGTATATTTGAAGTGAAGTTCGCTCAATATGTTGATATATTTCTAGCACTTGATAATCATTTTGCTCACACTGAAATCATAATATGTACTCGTGTGGAATATTGTGTAGGATCTTGACATTAAAACGATATGGCATCTGGCCTTAAGAATGGGCTTTCGCAAAAAACTGCTATTGGTTTAAGGGTATGGGAGGTTGTCGGGCTTGCAGTCGTGTTATTCATTGTTGCAATCCTCTTGGCACTGATTTGTATCACGTCAAGGAAGAAAAGGTCAAGGAAAGCCAGGAACAGTAGTCTCCCGCTGAGTCAAATTCCAAACGTGTCCAAAGAAATCAAAGAAGTCCGTGTGGAGCAAGTACCCACCAATCAATTTCTACCCGGTGATGGAATTCTTCTCACTATTCATGACAAAACAAGCGACAAGGAGTCAGATAAGGTCATGGTTCATCTGGGTATGAGCAAATCAAAAAATGGAGAAGACAGTAGTAGGTCTGGATCATTTCACAATGTGGATAAAGATGGATCACATCATTCTGGAGAAGAAGGTAGCTCTGGAAAAGTTTTCGTGCACAAGCCTTCCTCTTCTCATCCCATTACAGCACCCTCTCCTTTGGTTGGACTTCCTGAATTCTCCCATTTGGGTTGGGGTCACTGGTTTACACTAAGGGATCTTGAACTTGCAACAAATCGTTTTTCAAAAGACAATGTCCTTGGAGAGGGTGGTTATGGTGTGGTATATAGAGGACAATTGATCAACGGGAATCCAGTGGCTGTTAAGAAGCTCCTCAACAATCTGTGAGTTTTAAGTCAGCTCTTTGGAGCTCTCCAGCATTTATCAGCCTCTTATTCGTTAAATTGGTATAATGACTTTCCGTAAATGTCTCATGCAGTGGCCAGGCAGAAAAGGAATTTAGGGTAGAAGTTGAAGCCATTGGTCATGTGCGCCACAAAAATTTAGTCCGTCTTTTGGGTTACTGCGTAGAGGGAACTCACAGGTAAAACTTTCAGTTTCAGGTTTCAGCTAAAGAAGCGGAAAACCAGCTTCTACACGATTTGCTTGACTTACCCATTTAAGCCATTTATTCAGTGAGGATATGCATTTTCTTGGACTTAGAAGCTAATTCATTAACCTCACTCGAACATGATATTGTAAGCAATTGAATAGTTGGTTTCCGTTTGCATTTTTTAAACTCCAGGCTGCTAGTTTATGAGTATGTGAACAATGGTAACTTGGAGCAGTGGCTTCATGGAGCTATGCGTCACCATGGCTATCTTACTTGGGAAGCCCGCATGAAGGTTTTACTAGGCACAGCAAAGGCGTAAGTCCGATAAGCTTTTTTGTCTTATTTCCTTGTTTGAGACTGAGTTCTCTTCTAAGAGTTTAGAGATACCTGTTTCAGCCTTGCTTACTTACATGAAGCCATTGAGCCAAAGGTGGTGCATAGAGACATCAAGTCGAGCAATATACTGATTGATGATGACTTCAATGCCAAGATCTCCGACTTTGGTCTGGCAAAATTGCTCGGAGCGGGGAAAAGTCATATTACAACCCGAGTTATGGGAACCTTTGGGTTAGTTAGCCATCTCAAACCGTACCCTGAAACTTCAAATATAGATACATTGTTTTCAGATAGATTTCAGAATTTTAATCTGAAGTGTCGGGTTATCAAACTTTTTCCTGCTTGTGGATCCTGTCATAGGTATGTGGCCCCTGAATACGCTAATTCCGGTCTATTAAACGAGAAGAGTGATGTTTACAGCTTCGGTGTAGTGCTCTTGGAAGCAATCACTGGAAGAGACCCAGTGGACTACGGACGCCCTGCTAATGAGGTACATAAAGTATCATCTTTAGATAATGTATGTCTCATGCAAAGTTCAAGTCAGTTCCTGCTCATCCAAAATACAAAACAAATCAGGTCGACTCACAGTCATTAGTTTACATGGTAGATGATATCAGATGACCAACACTTTCATGTATCCTTAATTTTAGACATGTTTGATTCTTAGCTTTTATGTCTCTGTCTCATTTATAATGAGATATCATCAAGCGGAGGCGAACTTAGTTGATTGGTTGAAAAAAATTGTTTTAGTCTCATCAAAGGGGTATCGCTGAGTGCAGGTGAATCTGGTTGATTGGTTGAAAATGATGGTGGGGAGTAGGCGATCTGAAGAGGTGGTAGACCCAAACATGGACGCCAGGCCATCTACAAGAGCTTTGAAGCGAGCACTTTTGACAGCTCTAAGGTGTGTCGACCCAGATTCTGAAAAGAGGCCTAAGATGAGCCAGGTTGTCCGTATGCTTGAATCAGAAGAATATCCCATTCTTAGAGAGGTTGGTTGTCTATTCCGGCATTCATAGACGATTCGTATAGCATTTGCATTCATGGGGATCAACTTTTAGCTTGACTTTATTCAAGTCAAATAAGTTTTACAGCGTTATACCCGAGCGTAACATGATGTGTGATTATTTCAGGATAGAAGGCAACGAAAAAGTCAGGCAGGTAGCACAGAAAATGAATCTGCGCGTGAAAACTACGACACTGACAAAAGCGACAACCCAGGGTCAGCAACAGAAAGTAGAGCAACCTAACCACACAACAGTTGATCAACCTGACCAGAAAAGTTACCGCATTGTTCTTCTTGACAAGGCTGGGGTTTGCCTATTCTTATATATCCAAGAGCACGATACTATATGCGAGAGATTTATTGGACGGCCTGCGGACATTGTTTTCTTCATCTCTTTAGGGCAGATAAATGATTGATTGTGTATGGAAATGGTGTTTGTGCTTGTGCAGCAACCATATTACATTGGGGATGGTGTGTACAGATGTTGTGTTGAATTATTGAAACTTGTGTGAGCATGAAATACACTTGGCCTTCTTTAGACTCTATCTGGACCTTGAATCATGTAGAGCTAGATAGATAATAGTTCAGAGATGAGTCTGATAAGTGAAAGCCAGTTGATGTGAGTTGCTTGTGATGGAATTTGCTAGCAGGGTTCCTGGGGATAACTTGCTTTATGAATGCATTTGGCGCCCATCATGTCTCAGCCCCCATGCTTAAACTTATCTTCGTTTTTTCAAACAAAAAAAAAAAACTTATCTTCGTTTTTATTATACTTACGTTAGTGTCACGTGGCAATTTGAAAAATCAAAGAACATACATGGACCGAAATAAATCTGATTTTAGAAATTGCTATGCATCACATTCTACATCAAGTTGTATTTTCAGCCAGAAGATAGGAGATGGGAAACTCAGAGATTAAGTACTCAAACTCCTTGAAGGACCAATCTCTGGACAAGAGCGAGTCAGCACCCTTTCCGCCCAGTGCTACACTGCTGGTCTTGTCTCTTCTCCGCTCCTTCCTGTCGCTGCCTGTTCCTTGAGACCCACTTCCCGAAACCTTACCAGTCAATCGCTGCACCACTTCTTTGAAGCTCCTCTCATCCGTTTCGATATACTCAGTGTCTATGATCACTATCTTAACAGCTCCGCTCGACATGTTGTGCAACTAGTGCCGTGCTCCACAGATATGCTCAACTTGCTTTCCTTTTTGTAATTCTTCGGAAAATATCTCTTCTTTTTGGCTTTTGGGGAGGACGCTTTTGCATTATATAGAGAGGCTGAAGATCCGAAAACGAGTGAGGAAGAGGGGGTGAGGATTTCTTGCACGGTAGGGTAAGGCTTTGAAATTTGGATGGGCAGAAGGCAAGTTCCTCCAAGGTTTAAATTGACCGTTGTTACGAGTTTTGAAAATGTCAGCAAAAAGAAAGACACGTGATGTTTAATATGTGATGCCTATGCTACCAAACCACCAACTTCGATCACTTTCACCAAAAGCCTAGCTCTGTGCCGTGTTCAGTTTCAAGGTGCAAGCCCGTCACACCTTCGAATTCAAAAAATAGCATAAAAATTCAATCAATTATCAACAGGGTAAAGAGTGTTTTTTATCACTGAAGAGAAATTTCTACGAATGCGCATAAAATGACAGATATATCATCACTTATATACCTAACTATAATGGGTATACGAGTGATGATAGATCCGTTATTTCATGCGCATATGTAGGGAATTTTTCTTTTGTGACAAGGAAAAACTCTTTACCTTTTTTATTATGTGTATTTTTATATTAAAGGTATCATGAAAGCCCCTCTCCAGATGTATCCCCCTGCCCCACCCTCCGCAAACTTTAGAGTTGTGTAGTCTGAAGGCTTGTCTGAGACTGGAGCACTTGACCATGCTCAAAGATCTGACAAACTCTCCAAATTCTATTTACACTATTAAGAAATTTCCCGTCAAATAAATCAAATACCCAGGTCCGCAAACGGGTTTTGCTTGTAGAGTACAAACTGGAACTCCTCGTGAATCAAACCCTCTTCTATTATGAAGCAGGAGCTGCAAAGTTTCTAGAACTAGTCATACAAAGCATCTACCTCATTCACACAACAGATTTCAGAAGCAGGGCTGTGGAGTTTCCTTGTTTTCTTCAAAGAAAAAATGCAGCTGAAACTCACGTTTTGTTATCTCCAATTTACAAGTACAAAAAATTTGAGCCCAAATCAGGCAGAAACCTTCTAATACATTTTCTTTTCTAAATTATGATGGGAATAGATAAGGCAGTACAATCTCGTAGTTCAGTAACTCACTCTCCCAAAATGAAAAACCCAACTTATTAAACTGATCAAGAAAATATAGCAACTATGTGATGAAAGGAAAGCACAAAATCAAAAGGCGGCATTCTAGCAACCACAGTTCTATCACATATCATCCAAAAATGTGGTAAAATGGGAAAATCATAATTGGTTGAGGTAATAGATAATTGCATCTATGCAACGAACCATACATCTGGTGTGTGAAACCCAACATATTTGCAGTCACAACGTATGTTTTACATGTTGAGCCAACTTTGAAATATCAATCTCAGAATCCAACAACTTAAACTCTACAAGCCAATCAGGAAACATGGGAAGAAAACATTTTAAGCCCATGTAACCAAGCAACTCGATTCAATCAGAGGTGCAGTACTGAAGAACACAACTCCTCAATTCGGTCAGCATATCAGATCACACCATAATATGGACCAATTTGTTATAGTAAGAACCAACAACATAAATGATCACATCTATTCGATTAGCCAGATTTGACACATTGCCAAAAACCTATTGAGTACTTGTTGCTTCAAAAAATATGCCACACCGCTAAAAAGAAGTATATGAAGTTGGCTAAAATCGGACAAGATAATCATGGCTTACAAGGCTAAATTTGTAAGCCGACATGGGACTACAGTGCTAGCGGAAATTCAACAAAAACCAACTATATATATATACTTTAACCAACAAATTCAAGGTATATAAGTAACACACAATCAAACAATTTCAAACTCCTGACCTCAAACTGATTCAAAGACCATTTCATTAATTGAGTAAGATGGGAACAAAAACATATCTAGTCCCTCAAAATCTGGCAAGTCAGATTCAATAGACAAGCACTCAACCAACTTCTCCAAATGAATTTTCTGTTTTGTTTATAAAGCTTCAATCAATGGCGTTCATCAGTCACTCACCTTCAGAGGCAGGTGCGACAAAAGATTCAATCTTTTGCAACCAATTCACATACTGACCTTGCTCCTTCCTGTGAAGATAATGCAGCAGCCAGCTGCTGAATCCTTCGTCTATTCCTCTCTCCTTCAAAAACCCCAAAAGCCTCTTCTGCAGCTCCGTATCTAATGTCTCATAATCCGGACCTTTGTATACTGAGCCAACCGTCGCGGCTGACGGCAGAAGAAACACGTCGCTCAGATACATCTCCGGTCCATTAAGGTGATGGAAAACCCCACAGTTGAACTGCAGAATGGAACTCAGTCCCGGCTTCCTCACGCACACTTTCATCAACGCCTCCCTCGGCAGCACATTCGAATCCTCGTCGCTGCTAACGACCTCTCGACTCAGCAGAGCCGACACAACGACTTCCTCACCGGAATCAGATTTCCTCCGCAGAACGACGTCCTGAGAATCTCCGGAGTCGTGTTCGATTGCGAACTGGTCGATCGAGCCGCTGAGGCTCTGGACGTTGAATCGATCGGCGGCTACTTCCTGACTTATTTCCGATCGGAGGATCTTCAGGAGGTCGCAGCCACTGCGCAGAGCTTGACGTGCTCTCACCATTTTCGCCGACCAACGAGATGCTCAGCAATTTTGATGAAAAACAATTTGGAATATAATTCCAATCCGCCGACTAATTTGTCAGTGTGGATATTAGTTTGAAAAACAATCATATTACTTAATAAAATGATAATAAAATTAATTAAATAAAAATAATTTGATTTTTTTGAAAATTATTATTATTTTTGTTAAAACAATCAAGATTTTTGCTCGATGTATAATGACTTTGCATTACTAGATCAGTATTTAATTAATTTTAACTATGCATATATCAAATTGTGGTTGGTAATTACAAGTAAAAAATGTATAGTTTTAATTTCACTGTATATTACTTTGCAACCATGCATCAAATTCCTTTCTTGAATTTGGATCGTACTGTGATTAATTCATATTTATTTATAATAGTTTGATGCAATTTAAATCCAACTCAATATTGAATTTAATTTATATTTAAAATTTTGAGATAATGGAGAGAATGAAAAAGAAAGTAATGGGGATTAAATGTATTTTTGAGTGGAAATGAAAATGAGTGTTTACTCCCTCGAAATCCATCTTCACACAAACAAACAAAATTCTAAAACAACTATTTCTCTCATTTCTTTCACATTCTCCCCAAAAACTTACTCATTAGCACCGCCAAATAACTCAAGCATTTTAATGAAAAATGAATTTTTACCCTTTACAAAATTGAGCCAATTAATTTTCTACGTGTGTAAATTTGGATTATGAGTTCCATTTGAGTTATATTGTACTCAATCGATATTTACTTGTAATAATTTGACGCAATCTAGATTCAACTCAAATTCAAACAACTCACTCCAACTTATATTCAAATTTTTAAATTTGGATTGAATCTTAGTTCAATTCCAAATACCCATGTTGCTTCTTTAATACCCAACCAAACTAAATCTACACTCTCGCCACATCATCTGAGGCACATGACATTCGATCGCTCCACCCAACGTCGCCACACCTAACCAGGAAATCCTTTCAAAGCTTTCAAACAACAAGTAATCACTTGATTTCGAGTATCTTAAGGTTGCAGCTACACGGGCGCAGCCACTTTCTCACGACATCCATTCGTACCAGGATATGCCCTAATTTCGCAGTCCTTTCTAAGATGGGTTGGAACATGAGTTTGATTATGAAGCTTGTGCCTATGTTTTGAAATAAACGTGCCATCGGTTTGATTTTTCAAAATTTTAGTTAGATTGTCACATTCTTTTGGGGTATAAAAGATACTTCACTTTTGTGCTTATGATGAAGTAGGTTCATACATGTCAAGTACGAAGATGGGTCAAAAACTCATTGTGGAGCTGCATTATGGAGGTAAATTTATCAAGAAATCTCTTTTCATAATGTGGACGGAGAAAGAACGATTATAAATTATCTAGAGCTTGAGAGAGTTGACTATATATATGTATTTATTATTTTGGAGTAAAGAATTTAAAATTATCAGCCAGGTGTATGATAAATTGATATGATAAATAGTTGAAGAAAAATATTTGTAAGCTTTCATGATGTTAATAAAAAAAATCTGAATAATGAACTGGAGTTTGTGAATAATGAGGAAGTGGTGCAGATTTTTGTTGATTGTCGGATGTTCAATGAAAATGACGTAGGTGTTGCATTTTTTGAGAAGATAAGTAGTAAATGTATTAATGATGTTTTAAAAATTAGAAGAAGTGCAATACATTAATTCTAACTTTATCCCATATTTGGTAGTCGGGATCAAAAGGAGGATAAAACAATTAATAATGGTCTAATATATTTGATTGTAAATAAGATAAATATTAATAATCCAAAGAGATAAATTTTACTTAGAATTAGGATTATTTATCCCACTAAATAGGTGAAATTATTTATTCTCTTACTATTAATATTCGAACTACTTCCAAACATACCCTTAACGTGTTATGACCAAGTTATACTTAGAGAAGTAACATGGTTGAAACAAATTGAACCAATCGAAGGTGAAAATAAAGAAGGTATCCTACAAATAAAATTATTAAAGTGACAAACAAAAACTAAAAGAAGATCGAGAGCAAGTTCCAAAAATCATGCAAAAGTATTCAATGAAGGTTGGATCTTGGATGGATACATGAAAATTGTATTAACTATTATATCAAATATGAGGAGAATGTTGTTGAGGCCAACTTTGGGCATGAGTTATCCAAGGTCGGGTACGCAATATGGATGGACTCATTGCGGATGAATTAGAAGACATGTTTGACAATGATGAACAAAGCATAGTGACATAATAATTGATTTTGGTGATCTTGAGTTGGTAGATTTGATGATTTATTTTATAAGAACAAAAAAAATAATGTAGCAATACACAGAAGTGCGAGTGAATATTTAAATGAGATTCATAGAATTATTACTAGTCTCACTATTGATAAAAGATTTGAAATTAATTTAGATGACTCGCGACGTGAACCGGAAAGGAGATACTTATGTGAGAGGCTCATAATTTAATGAAACATATAGGTTTAAGATGACTTGAAGATGGTATTGGGGATGCAATTCAGCTGTCCCAACGTTTTCTATAAAGTTCTATAGTATTATCCAATTCAAAATTATTTTGACTATGACTTTATTAACATCAGACATAAGCGAGTAAATGTCTAATATTGTAACAAGGAGTGTCCATGGCTGATAAGTACTTTAGATTAAAAGCCTTATTGAGCACCAGAGTTGTTTAAACGATCTTGAGAACAATTAAAATATTCATGAGACATGTCATAAGAGATTTTGAGTGAATGTGTCTGATGCTCACATTGTCATATAGCTATGAAATCATCAAATGTATACTTGGAATGTAAATTTAGAAAGCAACACCTTATATTATGAGGTTATTGTGGGACACTAAATTTGTGTAATCTCGAGGCAACATTTCATTTCTCATTGGATAATGGGAGGTTCAAAAGACATATTTGTCCTAATGCAAAAAATAAAGGATTTTGTGATATGTTGCAGATTCATAACCAGTTTAGATGCATGCCATTTAAAAGGACCTTACACAGGTCAAAGTCACTTGAAAGTCAGTGAGGATGGAAATGATAATATGCTACATATTGTTTATACAATTTGTGAGGCAGAGACGACAGATACAAGAGTCTAGTCTGATACTAAAGAATATATGGACCATGAATGAATATTTATATCTGACCAATAAAAGGTAACTTTATTAGTTATCTTAGTTTAGTCACTTGTATATTTGTTTTGTGGACCTCCATCCACTAATAACAATTTGTATATTTGGTTAGAGTTTGTATATTTTGTATATCTTAGTTTAGTCACATGTATATTTTTAAGTCAAAAGATATGTCCTTCGAAAGTTAGAAAGATTCAGCAAATCAGATTAGGAAATCGCAACTCTCGCGAGGGCGTGTCACTTATCCCTGTGCACGCAGCTATCACGCGCAGCCAGTGACCATGTCGTCTTCTTCATTTCTTTCTTTGTGTGACACGTGTCAGCCCTCCCCCGCGTGCGACAGTAAACCATTGTGCGCGGCTCTTGCGTTCACTAGTGAAGCACTACATGCGGCTCTTGCGCTCGGTTGTTCACTGTCTTCCATCTGATTTTCTCTCCTTGTCCGAATTTTGCTCCAAAACTGTCATTTTTAGCACGTTTTCATATTAAGACCTAAATCAATTTGAAATATAAAAATTAGTTTAAATTATTAAATAACACTCAAGAACGGTCAAGAATTAGGTGAGTTAAGTATAAACGAGTCAGAATAATTTTGTCTCACCAACTGCAGTCACTTTAAATGATGTATTATCGAATTTTATCAGCCAATATCTAAGTTACATGTATGTCATTTAAATAAAACCTCAATGTTTTATGTAAAATCAACCATGTATTGTTTGATACCACTTAGGTTTTACTTGAAATCACTCTCACTCTAAACTAATATTGTTGCACCAGACATCAATACAAAACATTTTACATGTTAGGCTTGGCAGGTATACTACTATATAGAGGTGATCACCGGTCCAAAACCGGACCGGAACCGGTTTGGACCGGAACCGGAATCGAGAAAAGGTAAAAACCGAAGACCGGACCGGACCAGAAAATTCTGGGTTTGGACCGGACCGGACCGGTTTGGAATCATAAAAATTAATTAAATTTTAATAAAAATGTGAATTAAAAATAATTTTATTTATGTATTAAATAAGATATATTTCAGTATTTTAATAAAAATAATTTTTTTATTAAAAATTACCAAACCGGTCCGGACCGAAATTTTTCGGGTTTGAACCGGACCGGAACCGGAATCCCAAAAATTGATGGACCGAAGACCGGACCGGAATCCTTCGGTCCGGTCCGGTTCGGTCCATTCTAGTCCGGTTCCAGGTCATTTTCCGGTCCGGACCGGATTTTGATCACCCCTACTACTATATCAAGATACATAAGCTACTTACATGAGCCGCTAAAATAATGTTGTTTTAAATGATTTTTAGAATTTTAAGATTTTAATGTCTTAGAATTTTAACGTTAGTGTTTTAGAATTTTTAAGCTTCAAAATTTCATATAATATTTTTAATATGTTTCTAAAACCTCCAAAACAACATCGTTTTGATCTCCTAAAAACTCTAATAAGAAAATAATAAAAACTCAAAACCGAAGACCCCCAAAAATTCTAACCAGACTATATATATATATTTTCCTATATATGATTAATAATAAATTATCTTTTCCTTCCCCATTAATTATTTAGTGCTTGGTTGATAGTTTGAATTTTGTTTCTTTTTTTATAGTTTTATTTTTCTAATAACATATTTCCTAAATTTTAAAATCTCTTTTTTTCTACTTGAATAAGAAAAAGCGTGAGAGGTCGATTTCACCGAACCAGAGATCCCTCTCAATCTACTCCGGCAACGACCTGCTAACTAAATACCCTCGGATCAAGGCTCAAACCAGAGTTTCTCCCACCAAAGGCCAATACCCACTTTTTCGTATCGCCGATTCACAGCCTAAAGATTCAGTCTTTGCACCCCAAATCAACTATTAGCCAATGCAATCTGACCTCATCAGCTATGCTGCGTGCGTACACACAATCCAATCCCTAGAAACCAGTTGAGAAACCTGACAAGTAAGGTGATGTTAGGAACCCTGCAATTTGGAGTTGTTGGGTTAGCTTGTGTTGTCTTGTTTGTGCCTATGGGAATGGCCGGCTTGCATCTCAGCCGCAACAAGATCCTCTTCTTCAGTGGCTCCTTGTTTATCTCGTTAGCTGTCATCATCCATCTCACTCCTTACTTCCCTCCAATCCCCGATTTCCTGCACTCTTCCCCGCCTTTGCAGAAGCCAGTGTTCTATCGCCAGTCTTGCATTTCTCATGTGCATGATGTTGTGTTTGATGTTGTTCCATCAGAACTTAATAATTCTCAGCATGATGTGAATTGGGGTTGGGATAGCAGGACTAAAGCTGTTTTGGATTGTGAGTTTCAGAAGCTGGGCTCTGCTGATGTGTCTGAGTTGATGAATGGGTCATGGGTTGTGGTGGCTGGGGATTCTCAAGCTAGATTCTTTGTCTTGTCATTACTGGAATTGGTGATGGATTCAGAGGGGATGGAGATGGTGAGGGGGGAGTTGTTTAAGAGGCATAGTAACTATCGGACTTTGATTGATGTGATAGGGATGAGGTTGGATTACATTTGGGCACCTTATGAGAGGAATTTAACTGATTTGGTTGAGGATTTAGGGCGTAATGGGAGCTATCCAGATGTTTTGGTGATGGGATCTGGGTTGTGGCACATGCTTCATGTCACTGATACGTATGATTATGGGTATCGTCTGCGGATGTTAAGGAGTTCTGTTGCATCTTTTGTCGCAAAAAGCTCGGCATTTGGGTCAGAAGGAGCGGTGGCAGGGTCTGGTCAAATCAGGTCGCCACACCTATTTTGGCTTGGTATGCCAATGCTTATAAGCGCGAGAATGAATACAAAGGAGAAGAAGGAGAGGATGACGAATGAAATGGGTGACCGTTATAATACCGCACTGTATGGAAGTAGAATTTTAAGGCCATCTGGGCCACTTCAGCTCATTGATGTATCGTCACTTAGTCAGAAGTGTGGTGACCGTTGCACGATCGATGGGATACATTACGAGAGGGCTGTGTACGAAGCTGCTGTACATGTCATGTTTAATGAGCTACTTATTGAATCTCATCAAAAGCTATGAGGCGTACGGATCAGAGTATGTTGTGACATTTGGTAGTCTAATGAATGGAGGAGCGGCTCTATGCTTCTGCCAGGCAGATGAAGGATTCTTGACATTCTTGGATGTTTAGCTTTTGCAAGATGTTAGTTCTGTCTGTTAGTAGCTTCTGGATTGGGCCAGCTCCTGTTTACCTTTCGTTGAGAATAACTCACTGTTACAACTTTTCTTTTGCTGATCGGAACCTAAAGGTATGTATAAATAGAGTGCTCCAAATACATGTATCTTATACACTGAAAAATCATTTAACAATTCTAATATCGACATATTTTAATCCTTACTCAGTTGCTTCCTATGATTTAATATGCTGACATATGAGAGATTTCAATTACTTATTTATTCTTTACTGCTAAAGAATTATTGCTGCTGATAATTGAAGACCCGGGGTTTGTTCGTTAGAATCTGAACCCTGTTTTTCCATGTTTATCAACAAGAGGAAAATACGGAAGATGCTAGAAATTTGAAAGACGCTAATATTCGAGAAATTGAAACAGAAAAAATACTCTGATTGTTCCATTTCATATTCTATCATATACCCAAAAAAGTTGACTGCACTTTAGAAGTTAAAATAAATTAACCGGGCAAGCATTTAATATTTTGATAAAACCGAAATTTTATACTGAAGTCTACTGTACATATTACTGAAGAAAGTTGAGATAGAAGAATATAAAACAAAATGTTTGTTGATTATTCAGTCCTCTTCATATGATTGGCATAGTTATGTTAGTAACTGTATTGTAAACGCTGGCATAATTTACTTGGTGCTTCTTTATAGTGTAAATACTAGATACAGAACCCAGCTTTTGGGTAGATAATTTTTTTCCTCGTTTTTTATTTTCTTTTCAAGTCTTTGCTCTTATTAAGTGCAGCTTTTGTGTGCCTATTACTATTATCTTTGTGATGATTTGGTCTGCTCTGAGGGCTCTCTTACTCGAGATCTTCTACTTAACTTGCCAGACTGAAAATATAGCATTTATCATCAGGTTTTCAAGCAGTTTAGAACTGTAATAACTTATGATTGACGAAGCCTGGGTGCAAGTTTTTAGTCTCTTTCGCTCCATGCAAATTAGGCAGGTTATGGCACTTCTGCTAACACTCAGTTCTTTAGTAGTGTATGCTGTTTACAAGTATATTGTGTTCAAGGATTTAGGTCATTCGCAACTTATGTTGATGGGAAAATGTAATTAACTACAGTGAAGCCACTGATGATGGTTTGTTTCGAAAATGGCCATTGAGAGTTGATACTAAATTTTTGTGGCCTTGTTTATTGGTGGCAGCCTGTTCATAGGCTCGAGCCACACATAACAGTGAACAACCATTATCTATATTTCAATCATTTTGCTTGTTTCAGATCTTCTGGTCAGCCGGCAGCATGACTTAGCGATTAGCATGATACTGAAAAGGATCTTTCAAGGGTGTGTTCCAGGTTAGAGCTTTCCCCCTCCAACTCCCTCTAATGTTGCTAATCTGGAGCTAGCATGTTAAGTGCTCCATCGGAATTACATAGTTCATGTCATGTTAGCATTTCAATCTTCAATGTTACATCATTTATGATGCCGTGAAGTGCATAGTTGAGTTATATTCTTTTAAGTAATGCCATTTAGTGACTTTGATATACTGCTTGCTATAGCTGCATGAGTCAATACATTCTGATGTTGTGAGGAGGCGTCTCACCTTTTAGGATACTCGAGATAAACGGGAGTAAAGATCCTGGAATTGTAGAAACCGGCATTTGTGGTTTCTCTACTAATTTTGCAATGCTATTTTCTCCCAGAATGAACTTTACAGATGAGGGTTATTCACTTATTTTTATTACATATGTTACACTTCTCTAAGAAGCCTTCGAAATGGTGTTTGTGTCCCCTGTTTGACCTCATATCTCATGGTAAGATCTCAACTCTTGTCTGAGTTCGTTAAGGCAAATGTATTGACTAGAACATAAGCATTCCAACTGATCTAGGTTTATTTGTTTCTACTTTCAGGTCAGTACTTGGAGCTATTATCCTTGAATCTCAACAGCCTTCTGAAGCTCCAAGTGCATATGTTATGATATTTCTCTAATGAGTACACCCTGCACTTTGATCTTTCCAAAAGGCCACATAAGGTAAGAACATAGCCCTGCCCCCCACGGTCATACACTTGCAAATTCAGATATTACTAGTATTTTTCTCATTTATCATGCTTTTGTCGGTTTGACTGCATGTGCACATTTATTCATTCTGCCCTAGCTTCATTAAAAAGATAACTAATCGGTTATTTGCCTGAATAATCGCAGACCAACAGACTTCATCCTGAATTACATTTGGGAGAAACTAATTTCAGTTTGTAGGGTTTTTCTTCCCTAAACTGTCCTTTTCAATGTTTAATTTCCTTTCTATCCTACCTCTTGGTTTGTTTTTCATTCTATCTTACTTTTTGAGAACTAAGAATTGTTGTTTTCTTTGGCAAAACACCTCAGTTTCATACTGCAATTATGTCTTTGAATACCGCAATTTGAAAGGTTTCTCCTATTGCGGTTTTTATCAACGAAAATTGCAATTCAGAACTGTGTATTTCAAAAAGTAGGGTAGAACGGAAAACAAATCAAGAGATAGGGGACAAACGAAACAAATCGAAATGAAGGAAAAGGGGTAATTTGGAAAAAAAATCAAGTTTGTAGTACACAAATATATTGATTGTTGTGATGCAAGAATGGTAACTTACAGACTTTAAATTCTTTACATCCTTCTTTATTCAGTAATGTGTTTGGGGACCAGTTCTGGTGAAAGTGAGTGCAGAATTATGGACTATGGAGGTCCCTAAATTCTCATCTTCACTTAGTGGTCATGCTTGTTTTAATTCATGGATACAGCAATTTTGTCACTTGAATCATAATACTCTTTAGTCTTACAACGTGTTTTGGTTAATTGGCATGGATTGAACACTGGACACCGACACACATAATGAAACTGTGCTCAAACATGGAGCTCTGTAATATTCCTCCTAACAAAGAGGCGTGCATGATAATGCTTGAAGCCCCATAAAGTCCTCATTTGTTTGAAGTAGTTAAATCTGTAGGATGGCTGCTATCTTCACTCTCTAGTGTCTAATGAGGAGAGGAGTCATACCAAGTCACGTGTCTGGTTTGAAGAAAGTTTGACGGAAAGGAAAATTTGAAGTAAACTGAATTCCCCACAGAATCCATCTTATTTTCTCCTTATTTGGTTTGGGTGGAAAATTTTGGGGAAAATACTAAAACTTTCTTTGATTTAAACAAATTTTCTTTTCTATTTTCCATTAACTTTCCATTTATAGTTTCCTTCTTTTCCCTCAAATTTTACCTAAACCGAACGCAGCCTAAGTGCCTCCAAATTTGCTGTTTGTTCATAAAAAACAACCCCCTCCTGCCTAGTTTATCTCGTCTTTGTGTCGTAATGGGAACTCCCGGCCTGTGTTTGATTTTCGCACACCTTGTATTGGTGAATTCTACAGATTTTCAGGACTACCAGGTGTCTGAAATCTCAGTGCCACCTTCTCCCTCTCCTGGGGATCTTCAGGACTCCCCAAGGTGTCAAAAATCTCAGTGCGGCCTTCTCCCTCACCTGAACTGAATGTTTATCTATCCGGGAGGTGTAAACCAAATGCACTAAGATGCATAACTTTATGACAATAAAGATTTGTGTCAGACTATGATGCGTATCCTTGATAAAGAGAGGTGGATGAGGGGATGGGTTAGAAGAGAAAACTCTGCCTACTCTCCAGAATTTCAAAATTATCAGTGTATTTATTTGTGTGTTCATGTGTTCTGTGTAGTGCAGTTTCGGAGCTCATACACGAGAAAAGTGAGTTCGAGTCGAGTGTGCAACACAGTGAGCGTGTGGTTGAGAGTATACACGATGAAATAGTTCTACTCGAGTAGAGACTTTCTTCGTACAAGGTGTGTGAGGGGTTTTGTGTATTGTTCAGGTTGACCTAAGGCGACAGGGAGGGAACTGCGAACAAGACCAGTGTGGAGAGTGATGACCACTTAAATATTCCTCGAATCAGGGAAGGAGGGTTATGGCAAGATATTCGCGGAAGCCGTACAGAGTGGTGAACCTAAGGCCCGATTTCCGGCCGTTGACATACCTAAGCGAAACGAAGCAACAAAAGACATCATTCTGACAGTCCTCTTCACTCCAACTGAAATTAAGGTAGGTGTCTAACAGTTATAGTTTTCTTTGATTAACAAGTTTCGGCTGGTAATCTAAGGTCTAATGACATCAACATGCATAGATACCAGGAAGCATGGGATATTGGTTGGAAGTTTCACGTCAGGGAGCATGGATGGACGATATGAACTCATCATACTCAACTCCCACGAGGATATAATGGAAGCTCTCTCTTGTACCTTGTGGATGTGATTCTTAGCCACTATTTTGATTGAGTCTTCTTCGATTGAGCTTTTATAAAAGATGACATCATGACGAAATGCCTTCTCTATCATCTCCTAATTATTTTCTTAATCTTTAGGGAGTACCTCTTACTGTGATTGACATACTCATCTCTACCAATGATGAAGTACTTATTTGTTTGCTTGAATGTGTAGTTGACTAATGCAGTGATTGGATAGTTTCTTCCACTATCTAGAATTTTATTAAAAACCTCACTCGCATTTGTAGTGATAAAGCCTCAATGTCTGCCTTCCTCTTCATATGCCAAAAATCACTTCTTTTTTGGTGTATCATGCAACCACCTAATGGTACCCATGTTATCCTTCAATAGTGCCATAAATTTTGTATACTATGAATAAAAATTTTAAATGTTGGTTCCAAGGCAAGAGTAGCAAATAACTTCTTCAACTCAGTGCTGCCAACTCTGATCATAAAATTACTCACAAAGTGTCTAATACATACTGGATCATATGCTCTCGGTATATGGATTTCATGGCATTCAGTATGTCAATGTGTTTATACAAGATTATACAAAGGTCATCTCGATAAGCAATGCACATCTCGATGCAAGTCATAAAGCATTACAAACTATTGTTCTTCTCACTCTCACTAAAATAAAGACAACCGACAACACATGATTATTTACATCCATACTCATAATAAGAAGAAAAGTACATTCATACTTGTCATACAAATGTGTCTCATCTATTGACAAAATGGGAGACAAGCTTTACGTGCTTTAATTGCAAGCGCAAATGTCCTAACACATTTTCAACATATACAGAACTTGCATCTTGGCATTTTATTCTAGTGGATAATTGTGTCGGGGTTAGTCTTACACAATAACTATATATATATATATATATAACAAAATAGGATGTCTGTAAGACGTTCCCGGCGGTTCGGTTCGGTTCGGTTTAAATTTTAGAAAAACGTTCGGTTTACAGTTTCATATTTAAAAAAAAAAATGACTAATAATTTGATTCGATTTTTAATTTTTCTCGAACCGAACCGTGGGACGACGGTTAGTTTACTCGTTTTCATATAAAAGATAACAACTCTGAACGACGTCCCTCAGTCACTAGTTAACTTTTCTGATACGCGCTCGACCAGCTGCATGAGCTGATTCTTTTGGAAATTGTGGAAGCTCCAATGAGTGCCAGAAAATCACTCTCTTTGCCCCGTATCCACTCAATCCCACACACCATCATCTCCAACCTCCGAATCCCCAACAACCCATCTCCACAGTTCCTCCCCAAGAGCCGCCCTTCCATTGACGCCACCAATCAGATCAAGTCCTGTTTTACCTCCGGCGAGACCCACCGAGCCCGCCTTCTGTTCGACGAAATGACTGAGCGAGATGTTGTCGCTTGGACGGCCATGATTGCTGGGTACGCATCTTGCAATCAGTACGGAAATGCGTGGCTGGTGTTTGGTGAAATGCTGAGGGAGGGGTTTGAGGGTGTGAAGCCCAATGCGTATACCATTTCGGCTGTTTTGAAGGCTTGTAAGGGGATGGGAAATGCTGCATGTGGAAATTTGGTGCATGGGTTGGGACTGAAGCATGCATTGATTGGAGATGTATATGTGGATAATGCATTGTTGGGTTTTTATGCTACATGTTGCGATAATATGGATGAAGCTTGTCTGATGTTTCAGCAAATTCCTGACAAAAGTGCTGTGTCTTGGACCACATTGATCACTGGGTATGCGCATCGTGGAAACTCTCATGGCGCGCTGACAGCATTCAGGGAAATGTTGCTGGTATGTGTGAACCATTTAGAAATTGAAGAATACTTTTATTAAGTGGGATTGCAGAGTGAGGTTTTTATGTTGGAGAAATTCTTTGATATGTTTTTTTTTTCTGGCATCTTTGATTTGATTGAGGAAATTTGAGTTGCCGATGTCTCTGTTTACTATAGGCTTTTGTAGTGTTATGGTTTTTGAACAAAGGTGGTGACAGTATGTTCACTGTCTTCTCTTTGTTGATTTCTCATGTGAGCAGGAGGATTGTGGCGTTAGTCCATTCAGCTATTCAATTGCAGTTAGAGCTTGCGCATCTACTCATTCGCTTGTACTGGGCAAGCAACTTCATGCTGCGGTGATTAAACATGAGTTTGCATCCAACCTTCCGCTCATGAATTCGTTGCTTGATATGTATTGCAGGTGCGGCTGCTTACCCGATGCAAACCAGTACTTCACAGAAATGGGAGAGAGAGATTTAATAACTTGGAACACGTTAATTGCAGGATATGAGAGATCTGACTCAAGTGTGTCTCTTTGCCTTTTTGCACAGATGGAAGCTGAAGAATATAAATCAAATTGCTTTACTTTCGCCACTGTGATGGCTGCTTGTGGTAACTTAGCAGTTTTGATTTACGGGCAACAAGTTCATAGTATGATTATTCAGAGAGGTTTTGGAGCAAACTTGGCTGTGTCAAACTCTCTCACAGATATGTATGCCAAATGTGGAAGTATTGGCGACTCGCGTTCAATTTTCAATGAGATGTTTCACAGAGATTTGCAGAGTTGGACATCAATGATAGTCGGCTATGGATCACACGGATATGGAAAAGAGGCAATGAAACTATTTGACGAAATGGTAGAGCTAGGGATCAAACCTGATCAAATTGCCTTCATGGCAATTCTAGGGGCCTGTAGCCATGCAGGGCTAGTCAATGAAGGGCTGAAGTACTTTGAACTGGTGAGCAAATATAATATCACCCCAAACCAAGAAATTTACGGATGTATGGTTGATTTACTAGGCCGTGCTGGCAGAGTCCATGAAGCCGGCGAGCTGATCAAGAAAATGCCATTCGAACCTGATGAGTCTGTGTGGGGTGCACTTCTCGGAGCTTGCAAAGCACACAAAATGGTTGATTTGGGAAAAACAGTTGCTTTGAAAGTTTTGAACTTAAAACCTAACATGGTAGGCACTTACGCGACACTGTCAAATATTTATGCAGCAGAAGGTAGCTGGGCAGAGAGTGCAACAATGCGAAAATTGATGAAGGGTTTTCATAGTAAAAGAGAAGCTGGCAGGAGTTGGGTGGAGGTCAGAGATGAGGTGTTCAGTTTCTCAGCTGGAGACAGAATGTGTAGTGACACAGACGAGGTATATACAATATTGGAATCCTTGGCACAGCACATCACAGATGCAGCTCTTGTCATTGATGAATGATTCACATATTGCAGCCAAGACTAAATTCTGACAGCTCAGTAAACTGATAGTGATGTTCTCCTTGAAGAAGATATTGACAGTCCTATGATTCTAGACCCAACTTCAGTGACCCACTGGATCAGATGCAGCCAAGATTCACAACTAATCGGCCGCCTATGCGTCTAGACAGACACCTTTTAGAATCGTCTGTGTAATATGAGATACAATAAAAATATATAAAATTGAAAATACTATTTCATTTTGCATTTTACTCATTCATAGCAGAACTTATTTTGTATCAACATAAACCATTCTATATCACATTTTGCATTAACTTAAAAAAGAAGCACATTAAATACTAAAATTTTAAATTTGTTCAACTGTTAACATTAATTTCATCTTAATCTACTTAGAATTATATGAAGTTGGAGAGAGTATCATTCAAAGCAAGTAAATAAAATGTTAATACAATAAACACTTAATATAATAAGAAATCATTTCTTAATAGAAACTAATAAGAGCAACAAAATGTCATTTAACAAATACCCGGGTGAACATTTCAGCTCTTTTTTATATGTTCATTTTGAAATCATGAACTTGATCAATCATGTGTAGTCTAGGACATGAACTGCAAGCTGCAGCTCAATTATTGTTGTTCAAACACGAATTTTAACTGGGTGTATAGTTGTTACAATCAGCTTTCTGGTTTGTTTAATTGAAGAAGTTCTTATAATTATGGCCGGAAAAGGTCAAAGCAGCTTTTTTTACAGAGCCTTGTTGAGTTACCACATGACATTTCTTCTTAGATTTATATTTTTTACAGTGTCACAATTCTGATGGTCAATGAAATGATATTATTTTCAAAGGAATTAGTGATTGTCAGAAGAAAACCTGTAGTTAACAACTCTCCCAAGAGGTCGAAAAGTTACATAAAGCTCAAACATGGGATATAAGATGAAGTTGTCTTTACTTGCGGAGTTATAAGATGAAGTATCATAGATCTCATTTTCTGCAAGTAAATTTTAGCTCCCAACTAATTAGTCCTTTTGTGAGGATGTAAGAAAAATCATATAGATATACTTATCAGTTGGTTATCATATTCATATTTATCATTTGCGTACACATATTTATGAGATAAATAATTATATTCATTAGAAGAATACCTTCATTCATAGGACATATACCTATGTTCATCACATGGAAATGCACATATATATAGAGAGGTTGGATCAGTTGAGAACCTTTGTGGACAAATATGGATCAATCATTTCTCGAGCAAAACGATCGTGTTTTGATAATTGTATATCCATTTTTGTAACTTTATTTATTATGTTTTTTAATTTAGTTTTAGTAACCGTATCTATCTTAATTATACCTGATTTTAATAGGAGCATCATTATCTCAAATTAAATATTTGTTCATTCCTTTATCACTACATATCAGAGCAACATGAACTGATTAGATGATTTCAGAAATCTGCACATTCCAAAAGGAGTTCAGCGTCCAGTCGGTCGTCTTCCCCATCGGTGGAAACTCGTCCACCACGGGCGGCCTCCAACACCGCGACGCCCGACACTGTCAGACCAACTACGACATCCCCTTCATGTCGTTCATCGTCTCTGCCATCTTCGATACCTTTGTGTCCGAATCCGCCTCCTATGTTGGCCAGAGTTATAAAAAAATTCTAACTTTCTTCTAATCCTAACTGTGTTGACAAAAGCAACTCGGAGTTGGCATGGCATGTGGTGCAGCATTGGGTTTGTCAATTGTATATAATTAATATTCAATCTATTTAACATTTTATTTTACCCGTGTACAGTCAATAACCACTTTGCATGGTGGCATGAAGAGATGATGTTTGGTTTTCAATACAAATGGAGCTCAAAAAGAAAATTTTGTTTGGTCCACTAGTAGAAACCCATATATGCACATGCAAGTGGGGTTGAAGTTAGTGTGTCATGGTCCTGCACCTCCCAAAAACTCCGCAAGAATCCTCAGTTCTTGATATACTCAATTGAGTGAATATGTTCACCATTTCCAATGAAGAACATGCTTTCAAATTTAGGAATTTATTAAATTTTGATATTTTCTATGATTTTGGATAAAATTTTTACAGTGAACAACTGTTTTGCAATGTATAGAACATGCAAAATGGATGAAGTTTCGGCAGTGAACATGTTCACTATCTATGTTCACTACCGTAGTAAAAAAGTGTTCAAACAAACTCAAAAAATAATGTTCACTACCAATAATTGAAAAACATATTCACTATCTATTCATAAAAAGATCCAACATTGTTTTGACAGTGAACATCAGTTCACTGCAGATGTTCACTATCCGAAGCTCCAAAATTCAGAAAATTAGGATAAAAAATAAAAAAATTAGTAAATTAGAAAAAAAAATCTCATACGGTATGTAAATTTAGAATGAATCTCATATAACTAATGAAGCGTAATAAATAATTTTTTGAAAGAAAATTATATAATTAATACATTATAGTTTCATGTAAAAAATGATTGGTCAAAAATTGTCCACAACAGTTCTCTACGTAAGGAGGTTCTCAACAACTGGTGAATCTATAAGCACAACTAATGAATATTCACCAGTTGTGCTTATAAATTCACCAGATGATTTGTGCGTCTGTAATTATAGAAAATAACAACTAGTGAATATATAAGCACAACTGGTGAATATTCATCAGTTGTAATTATATATTCACCAAATGATTTGTACTTATGTATTTGCAGAAAACATAAGCAGAACTGATGAATATTGACTAGTTGTGCTTCTATATTCATCAGTTGTATATATAAATATAACTGCTGAATATAGAAGCAGAACTGATGAATATGGAAGCAAAACTTATGAATATAGAACTGCAACTTATGAATATGTAATCATAAAATAATCTAATGAATATGAAAGCAAAACTGATGAATATGGAAGCACAACTGATGAATATTGAACAATAAATAATCTGATGAATATAAAAGAAAAACTGATGAATATGGAAGCAAAACTGATGAATATGGAAGCAAAACTGATGAAATAGTTATGAATATGGAACCATAAATAATCTTATGAATATGAAAGCAAAACTGGTGAATATGGAAGTAAAACGGATGAATATGAAAGCACAACTGATGAATATGGAATCATAAATAATCTGATGAATATGGAAGCAAAATTGATGAATATGGAACCATACGAAAACGATGTCGTTTTAAACAAATTCGAAATGACGTCGCAAACGGGAGTAGGTGCTCTCGGAGCACGGAAGAGTGATTGCTTCCACTGTCAATGAGTATGCGACATGAATGCTCTGCCCAATTCATTTTAAAAATCCTAAATGAATATATGACACGTTTATAATTTCAAAAATTCGTAAAAGTATTTAACAAGAAGATTTACAACGTTTTTAATCTGAAAGCGTCGTATAAAGAAATATAAATAGAATCCCTGAATGACAGAAAATCAAATTTCTTGTGAGTCCGATTCAAAATATTGAATGACGTATAAATATCGAGATATTTTAATAATATATTTACTTTTGAGCATATGATTATATTAATCATCAGTGTGGATTTAAGGGTGCATATAAGGGGAGGAGTTCCCAAACCATCCCATAATTTTTTATGCCGCGAAAATCAAATAACAAAATCGAATGGTGATGGAAGCAGAGCGCTATTTCATGGAGGGCACGGAAGTCGAGGTAAGCAGCGACGAAGATGGCTTTCGCGGCTCTTGGTACGCGGCCACCGTCATCACGCCGCCTCCGTCCGCCGCAGGCACCGCCCGCACTCGGAAAGTCTCTGGCGCGGACCGCCCGAAGAAAGTGACGGTTGAATACAAGGACCTGATGGAGGACGAGCGGAGTAAGAAGCGGCTGAGGGAGACGATGGACCTGGTTCAGATTAGGCCCACTCCGCCGCGGGAGGCCAAGGTGGACTTTAAGTTCAATGATCTCGTCGATGCTTTTCTCAATGATGGGTGGTGGGAAGGAGTGATCGTGAAGGTGTTGGAGTGTGGGAGATTTGAAGTTTATTTTAGGGCTACCAAGGAGCTGATCGAGTTCGGGGAGGAGAACTTGAGGATTCACCGCGAATGGGTTCATGGCGATTGGGTTCCTCCCCTGTTGGATGAGGAAAAGGTACATTCTTAGTTGTTTTCCTTAATTTACTGAATACCTTTCTGCACAATTTCGGATGCCAGGAGTGCGTGTGTGTGTGTTTTCTTTGATTTGGTAAATTTTCATTTCGCTATTCTAGTGTAAAAGTTTTGTTGCTTGTTGGAAGTAGGCTTGATGAGGTGCATGACGACATATGTCAAGATGGAGGTAAAAGATTCAGCTTTAGACCTATTGGTGGAAGGGGTTCTTGGTTCGTAGATGGTGTTTTCTGAACCGTCTGCTTACAATTGTTAGTGAGGATAATTATTCCTCTTTTTGCCGCAACTCACAAGTACTAATGTAGAAAGAAAGAGTTAGGCCTGGTTTGTTTAGGTATGGTAAAATGATAGGTAAAATGATAGTTTCGTTGTGTTCATGATTGTGAGTAGTTGTGCATTTCAAAGCAGGTTGTTAAGTTTAGTGGAGACGGCATCTTAGCTGCATTGCCGTTGAGTGATGGGTGCTGAAATGTTTGTTAGAAATGACAACTGTTTTTATAGTGATTTGGGTTAACAGAGATCGGACACAGTCAGCATCTGATAATCATTGGTTGTTAGTCTGATTATTTTACTTGTTCCTTATATTAATGGTTTCTGGTCCATCTCCGAATGTAGGATGAGGCCCCTGCTGTGAGAGACAAACAACCAAAGGCCAAGAGTGTCAAGCCTTCTAAAGCTTCCCCCAGACTTGACAAACTATCTAAAGCTTCCTCTACACTTGATAAACAGTCTAGAGTGTTCCCTTTGCTTGACAGATCATCTAAAGCAGCCCCTGCACCTGACAAACTTTCGAAGGCCACTGTGGCACTTGAAAATCCATCTCAAGCATTCCTTGTGCTTGACAAATCATATAAAGGGTCCCCTGCACATGAAAAACGCTCAAAGGCCAATGTGGCACATGAGAAGCCAGCTAAAGCTTCCCCTGTGCTTGACAAATCATCCAAAGCATCCCCTATATTTGATGAATCTTTAAAGGCCACTGTGGCGCCTAGACCATCTAAAACTTCCCATGTTATTGAGAAACCTACAAAGGCCACCGTGCCTCATGAAAAGCCATCCAAAGCTGTTGGAGCTCATGACAAGTCAGGTGGAAAGGAGAATTTTGTTAAGGGATCAGTTGTCGAAGTTAAAAGTGATGAAGACGGTTTCCAAGGAGCTTGGTTTTCAGCCACTATTCTTAAAGTGCTGTCAAAGGATAAATTTTTGATTGAATACAAGTATCTGAAAACAGAAGATGACAAGGAATTATGCAAAGAAGAGGTGGACATTCTTCACATAAGGCCAGCCTCTCCAGAGATCGTAAAGGTTGGTTCATACAATATGTATGAAGAAGTTGATGCGCTGTACAATGATGGATGGTGGGCAGGTGTTATCTCCAAAGTTTACACCAGGTCTAGGTATTTGGTCTTCTTCCGAGGTACTAATGAGGAATTGGAGTTTAATCATTCTGATTTGAGAGTGCATCAAGAATGGACTGATGGCAAATGGATCGTGCTCTTCAAGGTATTGACAATAACTAGATCCCTTTCTTTTATTCACGTTTGGTAGTATGGCACGAGCTTCAAGTTGTTCATTTTGCATAATTATAATTTCATTGTAGTAGGGCACGAGTTTCAATAGGTGAGTCATCCCTACATATTTTATATCACTGATAAATGTTATAGTTGTAGCTGGAGCCTCTGAGAATGTAGCTAAGTCTGCATATCATTTACAAGGAATGAGTTCAAAAAAGAAGCTTTTTTAATGCATTGTACTCCTTGCATGTATCTTATTGTAGAAGCCACTGATTATGCAATGTGTAGCATAATTGCATAAGAATCTTCAATATGCTATCATGTGAATCCTGTGAAATACCCGGGAGGCTTGGTAGTCGGGCGTGTGTGGAGCCTCTCCCCAGAGTTTAAGCCAGTCCCGAAGGGGTACGGTTCTCCGGGTTCCCCAAAAAAGAAAAAATCTTCCATATGCTAGATATGTAAAAACTAAAAAGTCCCCAACATATATTGTAAAAACTCTCACCCACTGACTAACCCTTTATATTCTAGTAATATTTACAACTTTTACTTCTTTTTTTCATTTTTGTTAATTTAGAAGTTTATCGGACTTATTTATTCGAACTTATTTTTCTTACCAGGGTCTGAAGCTGTGACGGAAAGCATCTTCTTTGCCTAATCTGAATGCAAGAGGGAATAGAGGCAATGCCTTTATCAGGGTCAGTCATTCAGAACTTTGACACTCTTTTTCTTGGTGCTTTTGGTCGTTCTTCAGTAGTGGAAATCAGCAACTCTGTCGCCACCGTTAGGATCAGTTAGAACTCTTGGGATTTCCTTTATTCCTTTAAGCAAATGTAAAGCAATTGCTCCTTTTAGCTAGTTTTTTCTGAAGAACAAAATTTGGAGTCACTCTTCATGCAGTCTTCGCTGCTCACTCGGTGTATTTTCCCCTTGAAGTACTTAAGCTTCCGTTTAAGTCTTTGCAAAACTGGTTGCTCTTCGGATTACCAATTGTGAAATCTAACTGGAGCACACCTTACATGACAATGGCTTCATTATGACTCATTATGCCTACTATCATGGCAGTGGCGGATCCAAGGGGTGGACAGCGGGGACAGCTGTCCACCCAAATTCCGACCAAACGTTCATATTTTAGTGTAAAAATAATATATTTTTAATTTTTGTACCCCCAATTAAGTTTAAAAATATGATATTTCTTATTTTTGTACCCCCAATCAGCTTAAAAAAAATTTTATACCCTCAATTAAACTTAAAAATATTATATTTTTTATTTTTATACCTCATTCAATTTTAAAAAAAAATTCCGTCCCCCCAAATTAAAATTTTTGGCTCCGCCACTGTATCACGGGGTCAGATGATGTGGCTCCCAAATTTTCATTGAATATTTGGGGCTCCCGTGGTGCAGTGGCGCCACTCAAAGGCTCCACCAAGAGTGTTAAAATGCAGCAGAATAGAAATAAACAAAGACCACTAGCAAAACAAGGAGATTAAAGAGAATTTTTTGGTACTTTTATTGACCCTTGATGTCTTAAAAGCACCCACAATACAAAAATATAAGAGAACAAGTGTTAAGGGATGATTTTCTGTGTGAAAGTGAATGAGAAATGAGACAGGTGTGTGGTCCTTATATATGCCAAACTCATCGCACCCCTTCGCTACGGAAAAGGCACCATAAGTGCTTGAAAAGGAACCACACGTTTTTCAACACTAAACCACCAAGACCTACTCTATATTTTTTGAACTTTAGACATTTAATACATCAGTTGGCACATTTTAATATAGCCCAAATAGGGGTGTACAAAATCCGGTCTGGACCAAAAAATGACCCGGAACCGGACTGGAGGATTCTGGTCCGGTCTTCAGTCCATCAAGTTTCGGGATTTCGATTTTTGGTCTAGTCCAAATCTGAAAAAGTTTGGTCCGTACCGGAATGGACCGGTTTGATAATTTTTCAATAAAAGATTTTATTTTTATTATAATACTTATGTACATCTTATTTTATATGTAAATAAAATTATTTTTAATTCACACTCTAATAAAAATTAATTATTTTTTATTAATCCGGTCCAAATCCGGATTAACTGGTACGGTCCAGACCGATTCAAATCCAGTCCAGTCTTCAGTCCTTAAAATATATCAATTCCGATTTCGGTCCGATCCAGTTCCGGTCCGGTCCCAAAATCCGCATGGTCAGATTCTTGAAAATCCAAATTATCGCCCACATTCGCCGCATATGTCTAACCGATACATTGAATGATCCCTGGATCTGTCCGGATGATACGCCCAGCCTCCACCTTGACCTTCAAGCCTTCTTGTGCCCTGCACTAAGCTCCGATTCAGGCCCTCGATGCGCCTGGATACCTCGCCTCAGTCCTCAGCTCCAGCGGATCCAAATCTATTTGGTTAAGGCCCCGCGCCTTAACCGATATCTCCATTGAGTTTTCCCTTGATTCGGATTTGCGACTCCGCATTCCCATGCTCTGAATACCTTTTTTAATCAATTATATGATCCTCAAATGCCCAAGATCATACCCGCTGCTACTGCCCTTCGCCAGACAACCTCTCGCAAGATTCGCCTTCGTCCTCTTCGATCCCTCCTCGGACAAATGACTCGGCACCCTTTGGTTCAGCCTTACCCATGAAGTTTGCCACAATATACTTATTGTTAATCCTCGTCATCATCTCGAATGACTTGGATCCAGCCCCTTGCGTGCCCAACAAGCCAAACATGTGAGGCTCCAAAACCTTCGATCATTAATGGTATGCACCTACTGTAGTGGGAAAATTTGAAACTCAGTGGCAATTTTATTGATTTAGTCAGGTTGACATCTCTCTCTCACAACTGTTGCTGTCGACAAAACTAGTGTTAAGCAGCTAGTGAGAACAGGTTTCTCCCTGAGACTCAAACCTGACTAATGACGAACTTTAGTCTTTTTCTATCCTTGTGCTCTGCAGCTCGGTCTATTTAACAATACAAGTTTGGGAAAATTATCTTGATTATCAAAGTGTAAATTATTAAATTTCAGACAGAGTTTTAACTCTATTAAACCAACATCAAGCAATGTTTACATTCAAACCCCAGCCCTCTAAAAAACCCTCCATCTCCTCCGCCCCATCAACTCCACCTGTGATTTCAGTCAACTCACTAGTGCTGCCGATCTCCTCCGGGATTGAAATGTGCTCTGATTCATCTCCTTGTAGCTTGTGCCACTTCCGACTTGGATTTGACGTGAAGCGATCGGCGTCGGATTTGGCCTGATGGACTTATGGTGGTTGTGTATCTACTTGTCCCACAGAGCGTCCTGAGCAGATTACTATTCGCGTATCTGATGGTGTTGTGGCGTTTTGGCCCGAACGGTTTACAACAGAGCCCATAGCTCGTCGTGGCATAGGAGGGTGGCATGGGGATGGCGATCCTGAGCCAATCAAAAAATTTAAAGCATTGTGTTTGGAGGAGTTCGTTGAGCGGGAGGTTCGTCAGGCGGAGGATTTTAGAGTTTTTTTTTCGTTTGGTCTTCTTTCAATAAAATTTTTTCGAAAATGGCCCTGCATGAGAAAAGTTTTCGGAAATGACCTTCTTTTAGGGAGCCGCTGTTTGAAACGGCGGCTGGTCTTAGTGGACAACGTGATGTAGGTGGTCCTTGCATGGGGTGATGACGCGTGTGTGGCAGCCCCATGTGCGCAGAAGAAGACCCCTCATCCACTCACTCACTCACTGTCTGTGGCTTGGCATTGGCTGGCCGAATTCCAACTAACTTAGACCCCTTCTTTAATGTGAAATGTGTCTGGTCAGAGCAATACACCACGAGTTTGTTAAACATGTCATCTCCTACTCTCTCCAGGGCCCTATCACTCGCGGCTGCTAGCGTGCATACAACCGCCTCGCACGTGCTGCGCTGCAAAACTCCTCCCCCGCCGCCCGAAAACAAGAAGCCCTGAGGCAGCCCCATCATCTTTCCCATCCAATCAACCACCACTTGTTCCAGCTCAGTCGCAGCTGGAGAAGCGCTCCATGCAAACCCCACCACATTCAAACCCGAGCAAAGCATCTCTCCCAACAACCCAGCATTGCTGCATGTGATCGTACGAAAGCCAATGCCAAGCCACAGACAGTGAGTGAGTGAGTGGATGAGGGGTCTTCTTCTGCGCACATGGGGCTGCCACACACGCGTCATCACCCCATGCAAGGACCACCTACATCACGTTGTCCACTAAGACCAGCCGCTGTTTCAAACAGCGGCTGAAGCCGACGACAAGCCGCTGTTTGAAATGGCGGTTGGGTTGAGGCGAGCCGCTGTTTCAAATAGCGGTTCGACCATCTGTCTGCTGACCGGGCAGTCCAGTCAGCAGATCAGTCGAACCGCTGTTTGAAATAGCGGCTCGCCTCAACCCAACCGCCGTTTCAAACAGCGGCTCCCTAAAAGAAGGTCATTTCCGAAAACTTTTCTCATGCAGGGCCATTTTCAAAAAAATTTGTTGAAAGAAGGCCAAACGAAAAAAAAACTCAGGATTTTAAGTGCCCGTTTGTAAGAGGGATAACCTTTCATAATGGATAATTAATACAGTTCAATGGTAGTTGGTTGGATATTTAGTTACGTATTAATAATACTAGGATTAAACTTTATTTTTTACCTATCGTATTTGTTGAGCATATTAAGTGGTATTATCTCACATCGCCCAGTGGAAGCTCTAAATTGATCCTAATATATAGTTGGGCTCCCCCACTCATTATCAATTGGTTTTGAGTGTGGATCCAACAATTCAACATGGTATCAAAGCGGGTTTTGGCCGCACTCTTAGAACATGCCCGTGACGGTTAACTAGGTCCGCACGAGATCTCACTTGTCGGTTTTAACAAAGGTCCTCGCAAGTTAGGGGGAGTGTTGAACATATTAAGTGGTATTATCCCACATCGCCCAGTGGAAGCTCTTAAGTGATTCTCATATATAGTTGGGCTCCCCCACTCATTGTCAATTGGTTTTGAGTGTGGATCCGACAATTCTACATGGTATCAGAGCGGGTTTTGGTCGCACTCTTAGAACATGCCCGTGACGGTTAACTAGGTCCGCACGAGGTCCCACTTGTCGAGGTTAACAAAGGTCCTCGCAAGTGAGGGGGAGTGTTGAGCATATTAAG
>NQLW01000055.1:4184291-4246229 GCA_002312845.1 Kalanchoe fedtschenkoi
ATCATGAAGTACTAAGTAAGCGACGTGAAAGAGGAGAATGTTTCAATTGTGGTCGCAAAGGACACTTTGCTAGAGATTGCCGATTTGGAAGCAAGGTACAAGGAAACTTTACAAAGATGGAGCAGAGATGTGATGATAGTGAATATGAGTGGGATTTTGAGGCAACATTTGCTAAAGTTAAGGACTACGAAGATGTATCTGAAGAGGAGGAGTGGGATCTTTCAGATGATAACAATGATGATCTATGGATAGAAGACTTGGAGAGTGACGGTGATTGTGAGATAATTGCAAACTCTATCACAAGAGAGTTGGATGAGGAAATGTTTGAGGATGATGTGTCAGTTGAGTATGAGATAGAGCAAGATGGCTCTAGAGATGACATGCTGATTGACTTCGTGGAGGAACACGAAGGAAAGGAGTTGATAGTTATAAAACCGGATGTGCGAGTCTGGTTGGAGGGTTCAGGTCCCGTTAAGGGACGAGACCATGATGGAATGGAGATCAAGCGTGATGGCGTTCAGGGGAGCTACACTGGTATAGAAGAGAAGTTTGTTGGAGAGAAAATTCTGAAGCTGGGGGAGCCGAGTGAGGTTACTCAGACCAAGGAACTATCAGATGATCACAGTGGATCACAAGAGAAGATAAAGAGGACTTCGATGAAGTCAAGTGCGATGCGAAATACTGGAGAGAGGTTAAGAAGGTTCAAAAGCTCAGAAAATATGTCAAAGATAAGACCAAGTGATTACGAGCTGTCAAATGTTCAAGAAAGGCTGGTTGAAGAGGGTAGACAAAAGCAGATCAAACAAGACAAATTTGATATTGGAGCTAATATAAAGAGGCCACCGCAAAGGGAAGGGACTTGGCATTGAGGGGGAGTATTGAACATATCAATGTCCAAGTCCATGGGCTAAAGAATAAGTAAAAAAATTGAACCCAAAAGAGGAGCCCAAAAATGAAGAGAAGAGGGGAAGGATGTGGAGTTCTCTAGAACTCTTTGGATCCTCCTACATGAAGTAGATTTTTCTAGTGTCCTTATTTCTAGCCATTGGATGAGCTTCATCCTAGCCATCCATTTCTCTTTGTAACAAGTATAAATACCCCCTCATGTAGTCATTTGTAATCATCCAAGAAATAAAGAGTGAGCTTCCTAGCAAGGTGTGAGTTTCCGACAAAGTTTCTCTCCAATATTTCCCAACAGTTGGTACCGTATTTACGCTTAGATACGCTGAAGGTGCGCGTGAACTGGCCCGCAGTGAGTATGGGCCTACACTATCAAAGTGGAGGGGGTGTGCGGTACCTGACCACCAAAAAGAAGTGGGAAACGACTATCGATCCCTTTTTTTTTTAAAAAAAAAAAATTGTTATTATTATCTGATTATGATAAACATGTCGAAACACCTCCGACATTGACATTGACCATTAACTTGTTTTCGTATATGATTTTGATAAACAAGTTGCATAAAGTCCTGGAAAATTTCTCCCCCGCGGCCCCAACCAACCCCATTAAATGTTGCAGTTGCCCCCACAAGTTGGAACAAACCCATTTTCTCTTGTCTTATCTTCTCCATTATCAATCAGGAGATGCAAATTGCCATCCCGGGGATGATTATCTCTGTCTGGCCTTCGACTACTGTAGAAGTGGAGCATGATGGAATCTGGAGTGTAGGTTTCTGGGTCTTGAATGGGATTTTGAAACACTCAGCTTACAGCTTTGTGTTCAACTTCTTATTTGAAATTCAACTTTCGGGAATAAAAGTAGGATGCATTAATTAAGCACTTCAAATATTGCATGACACATATCCAGAGTAGGCTTAATAGTACAACACGACGCTTTAAACTCAGACCTCAAACTTCCTTGACCGCAATGGCTTCATTCACAGGCAAGACCGCCGCCGCCACCTTCTCCTCCTCTTTTTCTTCCTTCTTCTCTTCTTCCTCGTCCTTCTTCACTTGCTCCTTCTCCTCCACCTCGAAAGCCGACACGGGGAAGGTCCTGGAGAGGCCAGCGGGAGTCTTGAACGTGATCTTACCGGTTGGTGGGTTGTCGACATAGATCTCAGACAGGGTGAGCCACACCAGAATCTCCTTACTCTTGACTCCGGTGAGCTTCCTGATCCTGCCGCTGCCGCGGTCAGCAATGGCGGTGACTTCAGTGTCGTAGGTGACGAGCCGCCCAATCTTCTCAAACTTGTGGGTTATCTTCTTCTTCTGCTTCAGCCACACGAATCCCGTCTCCTCCACACGCCCGACCTCCTCGATGTCGTGGAGGGGCAGCAGGCCGTTGGGCAGGCCGACTTCCTTGAGCAAGAGCTTGCTCTTCTCTTGCCCGAGCTCGTCGCCGTGGTACACCTCGGTGGCCTTCGCTCTGATCTCCTCCGTCACCAGAGACATGGCTGATGAAAGAATATGGTATTAAGGTTGGTTTGGTTTGATGAGAGTATGGGAGTGTGTGTCTGAAGTGGCTTATGTGGTTAATATAGTTTGATGGATATCAGACTCCCCTTGGTTGTTTCCAAATTTACGAGAATGCCATCGCAGACGGGGAACAGAGTATGGTTGGGCAAGTGTTTCATTCAATTCAATTCAATTAAATTGGTTTCCAAATGCATTTTCTTTGAGTACAATTCATTTATTGCTACAGTAGAGATTTATGGGCTCTTTATGGGGTGGTTAACAAGTACTAGTCTCTGTAAATTTTTTTATATGTTATTTAACTGACTTTTGTATTTATTCTTATTTGTAATTTAATAATTTTTCATGCGTATTGAATATCAATAATTATTTTAAAATTTCAAATATTAATCATTTCATTATCATAATCAATAAAAAAATTTATTTCATAACAGTAATAATCTACTACTTTTACTTTTTGCATGATTTTTTAAAAAAATATTAACCTCCTAGTTATTAAATTTGTTCAACCGCTAGCATTAACTTCACATTAATATACTCAAACTAACATTAAACAACATGTATATGTATAAGAGGATGAATGGATTATAACTTTATTTGATATTATGTTGGTGTGTTAATAAGATGTTTTTGTGGCATGAACAAATTAAGAGCATTTTATTGAAATTTTATATGGGAAATTCAGGAGGAATTCTTTTTAAGTGATGAAGGATTTTTATAAAAAAAAATTAGAAAACTTTATTCAAAAGTTGGGATAATTATTTTCGAAAGTGTTGAATAGAGCCCGAAAATACATATTTATCAATAGTGGAGATATGTTGACGTAGATTTTGTTGAGGGTCGATCCATATTAAAATATTTTATATTTCTTTTATTCTTTATTTACTTTATTATGTGATTCGTGGTGCATATTGTTCGTGTGAGTGTATCGTATTTTTATCAATAGTTGATCCTGATTGAAATAATATGATTCTTATGTAAGAATAAAAACACTCTAGAGCTTAATTAGAGCAACTATAAATGGTGTTGTGTAGATGGTGATCAAAGTTTTGTTCTCTGAGATTGAAGATAAAAGGTTTGAAAGGTGAGGAGATGAGAGAAAAGAAATAGGTTGAGATGAACAATAAAACCAGTTTTTCAAAGGGCTTTCAGGAGCTAAGAAAAAAAAAAACACATTCACTAAAATACACCAATGTACTTGGATACTGAATTAGTATAATAAAATAAAATGATCTTTAAAATTCTAAATCTTTCCAAATCCTTCCAAATAATAATAATAATTCAGTAACAACTTTTATTACTATTTTTATTCTTCCAACATACTTCCTCTGTCCTCTTTTACATATCACTTAACTGAATTTTTTTGTCCACTTTTACTTGTCACATAACAATTTTCGACGCATATTTAATATCAAAATCTACTTTAAAATATCAAACATTAATCACTTCTTCATCATAATCAATAAAAAATCATTCATCGCCTGTAATAATCTATCAATTTTACTTTTTGCACGAATTTAAAAAAAAAACACAAACCACTCACTCATTATATTTGTTCAACCACTAGTATTAATTTCACCTTAATTTATTCAAATTAATTTTAAACGACATGTATTAAAAGAGGAAGAGAGTACTAAGCATGATATTGCATGCGAAAAGTAAAGAAGCATGTGAAGGAGAGGAGTTATTATGAGGTGTAGCGTTGTTGGTGATCTTGCGGTTGGAGGCATTAAAACATTAGGCATTGACACACTGCTTCTTCACTACTCACATCCCATCGGTTTGGTTGGGGAAGTCGTGCCACGCCCTCCCATTAAACTACTTTCGGCAGATTCCAATTTATAGTTTTCTCTACTTAATTGGGGTGCATGTTAATCGGGATTAAAGTTATAACGTTCTTACTCATTGCGGGCCAGTTCACGCGTAAATGCGGTACCAACAAGATTCGAATCTAGAATATTGGAATTATTAGATAAACATCCTTAGCCACTAGACCAACAAGTGCTTCTTCACTACTCACATCCCATCGGTTTGATTGGGAAAGTCGTGCCACACCCTCCCATTAAACTACTTTCGGCAGATTCTAATTTATACTTTTCTCTACTTAATTGGAAAGTGCATGTTGATCAGGATTAAAATTCTCACGTTCTTACTCACTGCGGGTCAGTTCACGCGTAAATGCGGCAACAATAAAGTTTGAACCTCAGATCTTGGTATTGTTAGACAACACCCTTAGCCACTAGACCAACATCTTACTGATCATTTTGATTTTATGCATGCTTTGTATTATAGAAGTTGATTTGTTTCTTTTCTTAGGCTGAATGAAGTGTCTGCTTGTACTGACTGCCATAAATCAAAATTCGTTAATTCAAATTAATAAAATTTAATCGGAAAGTTCATTTCTCTAAAAAAATCATGTTTTTTACTGAATATAAATTTAAAATGTTTGTAACAAAAATAAATTGAACTGATCTTAAGGCTCTCTTCGGCTTTAAGGCGGAAAAAAATGAGAAGAAAGTTTTGAAAAATTCTTTGTTTGAGAAAATTTAGGTGGAAAAGTGTTATGGAAAGTAATATGAAAATTTAAATTAAAAATAATAATAAAAAGTATACTTTTAATATTTTTTTATGATAATTAAGTAAATGAAAAGGAAATAAGGACCCAACTAGAATTTTGATTTCTTCTCATTATGCTATCTAGTTTTCTCATTTTAATTAAACCAATAAAAGCCTAAATGATTTATTTCAACCGAAAGAGCCAACTCTTCTGTTCGGTTTACGAACAATCAGATAGAAATAAAAATTAGAGGGAAAAGAAAGTTTTTTTGAGAATTTATAATAATTTCTGTATGGTTTAAGAAAAATATGTGGGAAAAAATTATATGAAAAATTAAAGCTAAATTAATGAGAGTTTAAAATTTTCATTCAAATTTTTATTCCAAACCAAAAAATAAAAAATAAAATAAAATTCATGATGAATTTTATTTTTCTTTGATTTAAATTTTCCTTAAACCAAACGTAACCTTAATATGTTTCAGTTTTTCGCTCTCTTTAATTGCTACACTAAAACTACAAACCAACCGCTTAACGTTGGGCAGCAATAGCTGACGACGTCGTATTTGTTGTATTTTTGTGATGAATGTTGACTTTTATTTGAAGAGTTGTCATTTTAATTTGGTGGGCTTCATAAGATATTCAATTTGCAAGCTTGAGAAAATGTTTAATATTACGCTAAAATGAAATTAAAAAGGGAATGATTTGATTAGGCTGAAATATGCTTTAACCATAATATCGTCTTTTACTTATCTCTTAGCAATCTCATTACATATTTAATAATTGCATTCATCTTTAAAATTATTTTCCACCACTATAAATCAGTCCCTTCTACGACAAACTCTTAAAAAAAATATAGTATTAAATATCAATTTTTTCGACAATTAGTACCTATATAATTTTACATTAAATGACACATATATATAAAGAGAGACTATTTGTAGCTAAATACAGTAGGAAGGGGACAGGATAGGATCATGCATCGTGAATTAAATAGCATGTTTCCGGGCCGACAAACAAGTGCATATTCCCTAAGATTTCATTTTCACTTTGTGTCTTCTCCACTTTTTGATTCGATTTTCACTGAATTAATCAAGAGACCTAAATATAAAGATAGAAACTCATTTAAATAATTAGTATAAACTTTGCAATTACAAATCAATGAAATAATGATTTTTATCATGTGAAGCAAAGTTAAATTACAATCATGCAGTATCAGATGGAATTTATCTGAAATAAAAAGGTTTTCAACTTGTAAGGATCAACCGCGTACATATGAAATATGAGTGTAAGAAATTTAAAAAACGTTATTTAATAATGGTTACAATTATATTTTTTTGACAACTCTGAACTAGAATTTATGAAATAATATTAAAAATATAAAAAAAATCATGATCGGTTAACCGTCACAAACAAGCAATTAATAGAAGCACATTCGCAACTGCCGTTTAGATAAATATATTAGAATAAAGGAACACTAGAAAACTCATCCCGTCCACGTTCAGACATTTCAATCGTCCACATTTCGTATCACGGGATCGACCTCCTCTTAGGGTGTGTTTGGTTTAGGGAAAATTTGATGAAAATGAAAATTAGAGGGAAAGTGAAATCCTTAATAGATTCTATTTTATTTTTGTTTGTTTGATTCAAATGGAATTGAAGGAAAGTATCAAATTTTTTTTATTTTAATTTAACTTTCTCTCTAACTTTCCCTGTAATTTTCTTTCTCATAATTTTTGCATAAACCATACAAAAAAATTCTTCTAACTTTCCTTCAAATTTTCATTTTCACCAAATTTTACCTAAACCAAACACACTCTTAGACTGTGTTTGGTTTGAGGAAAGTTGGAGGAAAGAAAAAATAGAGGGAAAATGAATCCCTCAAAAAATCCACCTTAATTTATCCTTATTTGATTTGATGTGAAATTTTTTGTAGAAAGTATTAAAACACTTCTTAATTTAAACAAAATTTTCATTCTAATTTTCTTTTAATTTTTCATCTTCAATTTTCTCTAAATCAAATAAAGAATCTCTTTAAAAAAAAAATTCCTCAAATTTTTCCTAAATCAAACACGGCCTTAATATCCGATTTTTCTTGTAGATAAAGGTAGAGGTCGTAGTTGTGAGGCCAACATCTAATCAATTATTTCTAGCCTACTTATTAAAATCACAATACGGAAACGAGTCCCCACAAGTCAACTTAGGATGGCGATGTCCATGTTCGACAATGTCTATCTCTTACTTGACTCACGAACACTATTCCTATACTAGACTAGAGAGTGGAGCGAAAATATTTTGACTACGGTTTACTGAGAGCAGATTTTACGTAAGATGATTAATTATTGAAGTAGTTGGCAGCTGATCTGTCCTCTTCTCCTGATTTAAAGACAAATTGATAGTAACAGTTCCCCCGAGAGTAGCTTTCATCTAAATCTAATACTACAAAAGAATAAACTCTGTCCGTTCGTGCGACGCTCTCGGATGGTTCGGTTCGGTTTGAAGTCAGTCGGTTTGATTCAGTTCGAAATGTTAATGGTTTTGTTCGGTTTCAAATTTTAAAAAAACATTCGGTTTGAAATGGGTCGTTTGGGTCCGGTTTGAAATATTAGTAGTTTGGTTACAGTTTCATATTTTAAAAATGGATGACTAATAATTTGGTTCGATTTTTAATTTTTCTCGAACCGAACCATCGGATCGACGGGTACCTTTACTCGTACTGTATAACACATTAGGGTGTGTTTGGTTTAGGGATAATACGGGTAAAAGGAAATTTTGGTCAAAAATTACTAAAATTAAATGTTTGGTTTAGATGAAAAATATGAGGAAAAGAAAATTAGGTGCAAAATTTAATTCTATCCTTTAACCTACAAATATGATACAATGAAATCAAGTTTACTGTATATGACGTGGATAATCATTTCTTCTATCAAGTTCAATATATCTGATAAGGTTATTCTACTAAATTCAATGTATGCGACGAAATTGGAAATACAAAGATGATATAATATTTTTCTCCACATTTTCCATGAAATTTTACATCATAATGAAAAATGAAATGAATTCTTTAATAGTTTTTTTAACATTTTCCAAGCAATGGTAAAATTAGATGGAATCTTTCAAAGATTTTACTTCCTTCTTATTTTCTCTCAAACTTTTATTTCTCTCCAAACCAAATTAAACACAGCCTTAGGATCTCAGGACAACCTAAAATCAACATAATGTAGCAAATGTAAGTAGATATGCATGCTTCCAGTATCAGAATAGCAACAAAAGGAACACCCATCAACCGAGCTAAGACTAGTCAACTGGATCACAACATAGACCATGTATATAGTTCAATCATAGACTTCATCTGACCTTTTATAGAAAAAAGGGCATCACCTGACACACTATAAGGTTGTATAGAAGTGCAAAGAGTGCAGAACACAAACAGAAAAACGACTCCACCTGGAACCCTATAGTTTGTACAGAGCACAAATTCGAATAACATGGGGACTTTGAGGTCTAACATTTGGAGAACCAATGATATTTGGCAAATGAAATGGTAAAAAGACGAGTTGGACACTATACTTGCTCCAAAAACACAGAAAGACAGCGAGGTTTTAGTCAAAACTTGAAGCCACCTGGGGGGATGCTGGTCTGCGTGTTGCTTACACCAAAGGCTTGAGTTCCATCCATCCCATCTTGCCCGTTTTGCAGTTCATCCTCCTCCTCAGCCCAGTATCTCTCTAACATTTTGACAGCCTTTTCATAGATTTCGTTGTTATCATGGCTCTGAAGATTCTCTATTTTTTCCAGTCCATCACAGTCATCTACCATTAGAGCAAAGACATTAATTCCATTATTCATTCCTTGCTCCTTGTCAGCTTCACCCACCTTTAGAATGTTTTCCAGGCCCTCAAGGCAAACTGTCACAATCCTCGCATCGGGACAGATTAGTAGATTACATAGCGGCTTTATGCAACCTTGGCTGACCAAATATCTACAGTTTTTTTTTTTTTTTAAAAAAAAAACACATTTGTAGGTTTGAGTCAGACAACAATAACAGACGTGTTCAATTTACATGTCAATGTTCATAGCCAACGAAAAGGATATGTACGAGTATGATGGTACCTTATCTGATCAGGGGAACTTCCCGATGTTGCATTCGAGACAGCCCATGCAGCTTCCTTCTTGATGTCGAATTCTGCATTTTGAAGTAGATTGACAAGTGGAAGGATAATGTTGGCGTCAATAACAGCCTGTTTCAAGAACATGCACGTATCCAGATGAAGGAACATCGATAGCCAAATGCAGTGGCCCAAAAAAGTACCAAATTTATACATCACCAAAGTTATTTCTCAGGATTACTATAACAGTTGAAAGTTGAAACTCGATACTTTTTAAGGGAAGGAAAAATGCGTACTTGGCCTTGGATAAAATTTAACGTATGAGGGCATGTGTATACTTGGATTCAGAATCAAAAGACAAGGAAACACCAATGAAGTACAATATAGTAGCTTGTCTTTCTCAAATAACGAATATTCACAGAGAGGTGTTCCAACTAAAAGAGAGTAAAATTTCAATGCGTAGAAAAAAAATAAAAGAACCCGCTTTTACATATAGAATCCCAAAATGTGATTTATTTAAGGCCAGGTAGATAAGAATTAGAGTAACACTATTACGGTTGTGTTAAACAGTACATATCTGGTTGAGCACTAGCAAAGTGGATTTTATATCAGTTGAACAATAAGACAAGTCGCCATCAGGGATGTAGCCTGATGGTAAAATGAGTGAGGAGTGATTCCTGACAATCCCCAACCTCTAGTGTTCGAATCCTGGTGATCGGGTTCGTTATAATTTATATTAATAATTTAAAAAAAAAACAATAAGACAAGTTACAGATAAAGCTTCACCTGTATTTGTGACCTATTGCCTGCTGTGATGTTTGAGATTGTCCAACAAGTTTCCTTCTTAATGCTTTTCTTGTGATTTTGAGTGAGAAGTTGGTAAAGATAGGGAAGGACACCATTATCCATGACAAACTGAAAATAAGAAAAATGGTCAGCTTATGTTGAACTGAACTACCAATACCAGCAAATATGTGTCAACCAGAAAGCCTTCTACTTGATATAAAATGCCATTCCTTAAAATGTACTTTTTAACTTTCATATTCTCAATTAAGCAATCGTCAAATTGTTTTCAGATGCAACTCGTATTGGACCTTTATATTGCTGATTTATATTTGATTATGTTTGAATTGGGAACAATATAAAGATAAACCTAGTAACGCATGAAAGCTGTGAATACCTGAGTCTGAGTGTCATCACCAGTGACAATGTTACCCACCGTCCGAAGTGCAGGTATGAGAACTGTGGGTGATGGATGACTAGCAAAATAAATACACATATATTCAGTTACAATGTAGATCAAAGAGATAGCAAAAATTTATGTACAGGTATCTATATGCACTGATAAAACCAATTTGGACCAACATCTCCTGCATTCTGATTACATAAAAAGAATCAACTGAAGAGAACTCACAACTTCAGAACAAAGAGATTAGGAGCTGGAATGAATGAGATTCCATTTTAATGAAAATTTCCCATATTGTAATTAGCAATAGCTGAAATAAACAAATCTGTTTGTACTTTGAATCAGCGAAGTTGGAGAATTTAAGCCTCAAGCAATTTCAATTTCTCATCAAAGTCATTCAAATCCTTCTGGCATGTCTAACCTATTTTCCCTTCCTCATTTGGGAAAATATTCCGAAATTAAACAGTAGAGAAACTCGTCACTTACAGCAAAATCTCTATGATCCGAGGACATACACCTGCCTCAATTACAGCCTGAATTTTGTCATTAGGGCCGTCAGAAAGATAAGACAGAGCCCAACATGCATCTGTTAGCACTTCTTCGTCATTGAGGTGAATGAGTTGTTGAAGAACTGGCAAGGCAGGCTTCACCTGCGGCAGGAAACAAAGCTGTCAAATTTTGGATCTGTAGGTAGCGAAATTCATTAGGAATAGCTTCATATATAAATGCATGCAAGATAAAAGATAAGCATTTGACTTACCTGTTCAAAAGGTGTAGGTGGTTTACCCCGACAAAAGTTAGACAAGGTCCACGTTGCATTTCTAAGCATAGACAATTTGGATCGATCATTCAACTGCCCGAGTAGCGGCACGAGTGCACCACTAGCTAAAACAAGATCTCTACAATTTGGTGAGTCACCAGCAATGTTGCCCAAAGCCCATACTGCCTGATTCGAAGCCACCAGGATTAAAAAAACTATGATCAGAAAACAAGAAATCAAAATGCACAACTTACCAGTGCCTGAAAGAAAATATGAAACCATTACACAATTAAGAGGAACATCACCATGTTTAGCTGCCCTGGAAACAGATTATTAAAAAATCCCCAAGTAAGGTAAGACAATATTAATACAGTAAAGGGGTAGAGATCAACCTGTTCTCTAACATCACCAGTAGCAGAGCTCAGAAGCTGCACAAAGTAAGGAACAGCACCTAGCTCAATCACAACCCTTGTATGGTCAGACGTCCCGGATGCAACATTTGTTAAAGCCCATGCAGCTTCAAACTGCGGAAGTCAAAAAAGTCAGAAAAAAGGTAATCGCAGGAAAGCAATGAGGAAATGTTTAGTGAGAAGTCCCTACTTGAAGGTGAGGAAGATCATGCTTTTGAAGAAACTGCACAAATCGGGGTACAACACCAGCCATGATAACTTCATCGATTGGGGGGCTTCTCTCTGCAGGTCCAGGAAAATGAATAGCCAACATAATGAAGAGATGCAATGGTGATGGGTATTGCATGAGATAGTTCAGTAAAATACCTATCGACAACAACTTCCTGAACTGTGTGGTTGCTTCTAATTGCAAAGCAGGGTCATCAGACCATACTCCTTGTACCATCAGAGGAATAGATTCCATCTATCAGACAACAAAAGTAATGAGTGTTGAAGATAGAAAAAAGGGTGAGAAGTTGCAGCTGGAATTGAAAATGGCAATGACAATCCGGATTCAACAGTCCCCACAAATGTCCCGTAAACATTTTTCTGTAGTAAATCAATCAACGAATCATATAAAGGACGAGTAAAGGCACCCGTCGTCCTGACGGTTCGGTTCGAGAAAAATTAAAAATCGAACCAAATTATTAGTCATCCCTTTTTAAAATATAGAACTGTAAACCAAACGATTTTTTAAAATTTGAAACCGAACCGAACCAGACCGAACCGCTCGGGAGCATCGTACGGACACCCGGGATCCTATTCTGTTATATATATAGAAAAGGCCAATTCCTCAAGAAACATATATTGTGAAGAATGTTGGTACAATTATCATTAGTTCATTTTAAGGGGGGGATCAGTAACACCTTATCATCATCAGAGATTATATATGCAAGAGTAGGAGTTCAAAATGGTGCTTGAATAATATTAATACTCACCAAATCAAACAAAGCAACAATGTGTTTGCGATAAATTATACACAAGTAAGCATGGCCTAAGTATTTATATGTACCATGCTCCACCATTTCCTTAAAAAGGTTTATAACTTTACCAAAACTAACCCTTAATACTAATACTCGTGTTTGTCATCTCCATAGAAATAATAGCAAGCATTTCTTAAACCGGTTCCTAGAGACAAAAATCCTAAGCCTGCGGATTGATTGAACATATCGTTAACATTTAGACATTACTGGTGTAGGGAAAATCACCAGGATTAAAAATCCTCATTGGAATTCATCTCACTTTCCTCTTGTTTGGTTATTGTAGCAAATACAAAGGAGGCTGTTATTTCATTATTATGAACCAAAAAAGTTCCTTCCTATTTTCTATACCAGTTATTTCCCTCAAGATTTACCATGCTAACCAAACAAAGAATTTCTCTAATTCTCCTAGTAAACTAATATTCCACACGATTTCCCCACACCAAAAAATCTTTAGCAAATTGTGAAAAATAAAATGTTTCCATATCTTGCAGTAAACAATGTATAACCTAGCAAGTCAAACACCATCTTAAATTATTTCAGCTAATTCTGCACAGCTGAAAACCGAATTCACCAACACAGCACACAACACAATTTGGAATAATTGAGAGTTAAGTCCGCATGTGAAGGTGATAAACAAAAAAACTCCACAAGGCAAGTAGATCTTCATTAACATATAAAGTGACAAAAAACCTTATATTTCACGTCCAGCTTGGCTTGTGGTTAGTGAATTAACCATATTGTTCAACTTTTTGCCTTCTTCTTCGCTAGTCTTCTTCATTCTATCTATTTAATCTATTCCAATTTTTTTGTTCTTCTAGCCTAAGCTTATTGACCATCACTCTCAACATCCAGTTACTCCATTTCTCAAAAATTTAGGAGCACCAGTGACATATAATAGATGAAAATTCCAAGGAATGCCAAACATATGAATATTTGATTCTGACCAAAATTAAGGTCGAAGATCCAAATTCCATCAATGAAATCACGCAGTCACTCACACATGCAATCAACAAAAATAGCATTTAGAAAAAGAATCGGCAATTGTGAAGCATCACATGTTTTCTTTCAGCCAAGATTTAGAAGACTACCTTCTTGGCAATATCGGCCTGAGCAACAGACTGGAGCACCAGCTGAGACTGCGAAAGCCCCTCCCTACGCTTCTTCTGCAGATTATCTTCGCGCTTGTTCTTGCGAATCTCGACAAGATTGTCCTCCCGCCTCCGGCGCGCCTCGTCGGCGTCCACTCCGACCTTGTACGACTTCTTGCGTCCATCAGCCCGAGAATTAGGCCGCTGTGACATGGCTGCAGCTTCCGACCTCAGATCTTGGCCGGCTGGCTGCAATTAGGCTAACGCGCTAGCGTTTTTCTCGCTGTTCGACGATATGCCGCAAAGAAGTCGACCCTGCGACTGCGATGATGATAACACTTTCTATCTGCTAATCTAATCACAGATGATACAAATGAATAGTAATAAAACGAAAGAGAACCTAACCGATTCTTTAAATACTAAAACTTCGAATTGCTAATGCATGTATCCAATTCAAACTCTCGATCATAATTACAGTCAGAAAAATCTAACTACCTAAAAATGAGAAAAAATAATTTTTTTCACTAATTTAAAATGTCACATATAGTTGTATACATTAAATATAATTAATTTTTTCAATTTTGTTCAATATTAGAACCAGTTTAATATGAAATCTATAAATTTCTTTGTCTAAACAAAACGATATTATTTAAATTGATGACAAAACAATATAGTTTTAGCGCAAAAATATAAGTCATACAGTATTATTAGTTAAAGAATGCAACTGTAAATTTTAATTTAAAATATAAGTCCAAAATTTTTTACTTCGTTTTAGACATTAAGATAGTTCTGATCGTAATTGAATAAATGACGATAGTTCGGAACCTAAAAATGAGTTTTTCCCTTCAAACCATTGATCACCTAGAAATCAAAATACAAAAAATTCATTTAATTCAAAACAAATATTTATTTATTACTCTGTATTTTTTTTAACCATCAATTAGATAAACACTATAAAAATGTCCATTTTCTCGTTTTTGATAGTCTGAATTTATAAGTGTGGTTGCTAATTTAAGTAATTATATTTATATTAATAAGAATCTTTTCTCATGCAATTAAGCAATCTATATTGAAGTGTTTGTATTTCTATTGTTAATTTATTGTAAGAAATAAAACTATCCTTGCATTATGTTGTTTGATTGCTTGGGATGAGAATCCTATTAATATATAAAATACACAATTTGATTGACCAATGAAATAGAGAGGAATGTTAGCCATCTTTTTTCAATTTTAAAAAGAGAATTTTAAGAATTTACATATTTTAAAGTCAGTGAATGAGCATGCCTCATATCACAATCTAGCTTGCCAAATAGTTCATGCACCATTTGTTATTTTGGTAAAAATCAACAAATAAGCATTTTCAACTCAGATACTTAGGGATTCTTAGGTATTTATTATAAGATTGTAAGGTATTATCGCTATAAATAATTACATATATTTTGAAGATATTATATATAAAAAATTTATCTGTGCAATAATATATAGTGAGAGATTATTGTTTTGAAATGTAAAAAATAAAATTTATCCTTTAATATTTTATCATTAGTATTTTGAAACCAATACGCCACGTTGTTACTAACTATCATGTTTCATTATGAAATATTACTACCAAAGCAAGCGATCATGTGTGTAACAATGTCATGAAGAAGTTTGGTTTATGACATCCTCCTCCATTTAACTGTTACATTCTCAACAACAAAGGCTCCTGATCCTTAAACTGTTTCGCCTTTCCATTTGACTAAGTATACACATTTTATGTCACTCATAATTCTGAGCGAGTGAGTCTTTTTGATAAGATTTATGTTAACTGCTGAATTTGACCCTTGATTTCTTCATGAAGCTCATTGACGAATCTCTGTTATCTATATAGAATAATTTCGAACAACTAATATGAAACCTGGATGAATCTTCATCAATTTTCAAAGCTTATTTGTAAACAACACCCTCAATCGTTGAAATAATATGGATGAAGTCTTCATATTTGCGAATCAACCTTTTATCTCAATCCATCTATATTAAATATTAGTTGTTATTAAAAGTTCTTTCACTAGCAATAAGTACCTAATTATGAACTCTAATGGTGTTATCTCTTTTCATATGCCTACTTTATATTGTTTATACATTTTCTATGTAAGTCTTTATAATAATACTATTTATTTGTCACTCCCTTGAGAAATTGAAAGCGCTTGGGTTTTTTCATACATTATCGAATAATGAAATGCATATCAATAAATATTGTTTGTATACATATAAGTTACACCAGCCAAAAATCTTCCAAGGCGGTAAATAAAAAGAATCACATGAATTCACCGTTACTGTGCCAGGGGCAGCACACCCCCTCCACTTTAATAGTGTTACGCTCATACTCACTGCGGGCCAGCTCACGCGCACCTCCGGCGTATCTAAGCGTAAATGCGGTACCAACAAGATTTGAACCCAGGACCTTGGGGTTGTTAGACAACACTCAAGACCACTGAGCCAACACCTTGTTGCGAACCTCATTGATCACCACACATCATGCACATATGTACCGATCATATACCAGTTTTTTTATCATGTTTTCTACCTCTGAACTGCTCCATACATCTCGCAAATATCTACCGCTCATCTGCTAGTTCTTTATCATGTTTTCTGCCTCTAAACTGCTTAGCGAGCTCTGTTCTTCTGCAATGGTGTGAAGGGTTCGACGGACATCCCTAGCCATGCCTTTGGCATGTCCACATACATACAGATAAGACCCTGTGATATCATCCATCTCAATATCTGACAAAGACTTGATAGGACTAGGTGAGAGAGGTAAGCCTGCAGGATCGTCTTGATAATACTGACTTTAACTGTCGGCTTACTGACTGGAAGAAACTTTATCAGATTCTTCAATATTGTAACTACCGGAATCATGTAAAACAATATGGTGACTGCTACGACGACATAAACCAAATATTGTCTCTTCTGCCTTCGGAAGTACCGGATGGTAAAATTCTTTCACAACACTTGCTGAGCCTCGGGAGCATCGATAACTGTCCTTCGTCGACCATTCTGGCATGTAGAGTCTGATCGAGCGGATCGGATTGAGCTTTTCAAGCGGTGGCAGAGTGTCACAAAGGTATGCGCAAAAATATTTTGAGATAATTATAAGAATCGTATTGAGTGAATGTCATCAGACTTCGAGGTACCGGATTTGGATCTTGTACCTTTCATTTTACATATTTTAAGGCTTTGTTTGGTTTATGAGAAGAAAAATGAGATGAAAAATCAAAGAAAGTATTTGTTTGGTTGAGATAGAAAATTTTGATATAACAGCCGAGATCAACTTTACCTAATCTCAACTGCATATCACCCCTACCACGTTTCATCCAACGGCTATAAGATGAACAAACGAGCCCACACCGTGTTACCCTACACCTCCGACCATACGAGCACAACCCAGCTTTATAAACATATCTCGCCTTGACAGGCTATTCAAATCAAAGAGCTTGATTAGCTGTTACAGAGAAATCCAGAGCAGCGGCAGCGGCTGAGAACGACCGATGGCTGCCAGATGGATGACGAAGGCGCTGCGCTGGACGGAGTTCGATTCGGCGCCGGCAGCCTCCCGATTCGACCTCAGGTGGAGGTACGGAGCGTTCCGGTGGCCTGAATTCTCGATCGTGGACGACGTGCTGTGGTCCTTCGTCACCGTGTTCGAGTCCGTCGCACTCGTTTCCATGCTCGGCTTCTTCTTCGTCTTCTACGGATGCACCGTCTGAATCCTCATTTCAGCACAGTCGAGTGTCGACAACAGTCTTCCAGAAACGAAGCGGAGGGACTAACGACGCGAGCGGCGTTAACTGTGAGCTCTAATTCAGCCTTCTCAGACACATTGCATCATATCGTCGTTTTTTCGTTCAATTGATTTCAGTTTCAATTTTTGGCTCCAAGCTCTACTTGGCTGCGATGCGATATGAAAGTTGTGATTTAGTGTAGGCTGTATCTGGTAGTAGCAGACTGGTAGGCTTGAAACTTGCTCCGTAGATGAAAACTATGTCAGTTTGTTAGATACTCCCTCCATCCTCTAATACATGTCGTTTACGGTTAATTTGAGTAGATTAAGGTGAAGTTAATGCTAGCTGTTGGACAAATTTAATAGGTAGGTGGTTAACATTTTTTTGAAAAAGTTCGTGCAAAAAGTAAAATTGGTAGATGATTATCGGTGAGGAATGTATTCTTTATTGATTATGATAATGAAGTGATTAATGTTTGACATTTTAAGGTAGTTGTTGATATTAAATACGCATTGAAAATTGATATGTGACAAGTAAAAATGGATAAAAAAATTCGGTTAAGTGACATGTAAAAGAGGACAGAGGGAGTACTAAGTTAAGGGGAAGAGCTCAAAAGATTAGTTTCTTTAGTGGCGGGTGATGAAACCTTTAAACTCAAGTACCGTTGCAACATTACCGCTCATTTGGAAATCGGCTCATTTAGAAATCGACGGCCTGCCTTGAGCGGTTTCACTTTAGCATTCTGGATTAGGTAGTCCTTTCACAGATCACCACCTCCTAGATTGCCCCTTCTGAGTGACGTCCACGGCGACCTACTCTGAGCAAAGTCATAGCCATTTCCTAAATCTGTCCCCTTCGTGTTGGCTCTTAATGAAAAACATCACGATAATTAAGCTTAGGAAAAACTTAGTGCAAACAATATGAGATTGTAACACATCCATTACAAATTATGTCAGTTTTTGTGAGTATGGAGTTATCTCGGCTGCAGCTTGCCTGTGCTTTGAGTCTCGCTCAGGAAAACTCTGAAGGGAGTCCACAGAAATAAGAAGATCTAGAACAGCAAGGAACCCATATCCCTTCCTGTAGTCAGCTTTCAGAGTAGAGCCATGATTATGGTCATTTCCGAATGAGTCATGACATATTTAAGCAGAAGAACACATCCTTGTTGAGGTATCTCTGTTTAAGCCTTCTCTTTATTTTTAGACCCAGAATGCACTGAGCCGGATCCTTTTGTCCTTGATAGTGAAACCTCCTTGGCCACTTGTGATGCTCTAGCTCAATACACCTAAAAAAGGAACTCTAGTAGAGAGTTACAGACATAATGTAAAATAGATTCTACATATTGGAGTTGATTTATGGGGTAACCTTCAGATTTGATTTTGAAATGAAGATACAGTCTCAAATAAAACAAGAATGAAACGTAGAATAACACGATTCAGATGAGCAACATTAGCAGCAAATAACCTAATTTTCATTCATAGATGATTCTTAGGACAAGAGCTTACTTTAATATTCATTGGTTGCATAGGAATTATTATTTTGGATAGTAAGGGCAGTTAAGCTGCTAGCCTAAGGACCGGTTCAATTTTCCAGGAGCAGCTTGTGACCAAGTTTGAATGAAGCATAAGCATCAATGGTAGCATACTCAACCTGCTCCTTAGTGAGAGTATTAGCTTCCCAGTTACTTACGGTGACATCGTTTGGTTTGGTCACATTCAACCCAACAATCCGAGACGCAAGCTCCTGCAAGCCAGGCTTGTTTCCCAGCCCTGACCACTTCTTCACAGCCAACTCCCCAACATCGGCGGTTTTCACATTCCCAGCCAGTCCATAGTCATTCTTCAATTTCGTCACATCAGCCTCAATACCAACACCCGCAAATGTGAAGCCCGGGTTCACTAGAAAATCCTTCAGGGACTGCGCCACGCCTTCATTCATGTGGAGAAGCTGAATAATAAGGCATTTGGTGTCTAGGCAAAGTTGCACTATGGCAGCCTTGCTGCTTACGCCACTGACATGCTGAGGCTTCCATTCAACATCAAGACCGACAACCACATTCGGCTTTCCACTATTGGCAGAGATGATGCCGGTCAGCCACTGGGTAACAGCTGGAGCTTCCCTAGTGACGGTGGTTTCGATACTCTTGCCATCAAAGCCAATAGCATATTTGACAGTGGACATTTTAGCTGCTGCTGTAAAGGTGATTGCAAGCAATGTTTGATAGGGTTGTACTGGATGGTGAATGCATGGGGCTGTGGCTTTATTTATAGGTAAGACCTTAAGAGGATGGTAATACTAGATGAGAAGTTATTGTGAAGTAATTCATTGGTTCCGATGAGCAGTGCCATGATAGGGAAGACATTCAACTTCCCATAACAATTGGAACAACAAATGCTACCAGTACCAAACCCTAATGTGATTCATCTTTTCCAATGTACGTGTTATGCTTGAAAGCGACTTTGTAGTTTCAGAGAGGATACAGCGTCAAGTTGGAAAAGATTGATGCATGGGATGAAGTTGAATGCAACTTCCTATCAGAACTAGTTAAGATTCCCCACAAATTGTTGCAGCAGAATCAAGAGGGTATGTAGGTAGGGGTGTACAAAATCCGGTCCGGACCGGAAAATGACCCGGAACCGGACCGGAATGGACCGGAACCGGACCGGACCGATTGATTCCGGTCCGGGTTTCGGTCTGTAATTTTTGAAGAATCCGGTTCCGGTCCGGTCCGGTCTGAAAACCGGAATATTTCGGTCTGACCCGGATGGACCGGAATCAAGTGAAACGGCGGCGTTTCGTCCAAAAAAATAAGGTAACCCCATTCCCTACCCACTCACCCCCCAAACCCTAATTCTACGTCACTCTCTACACTCCCAATTTCCAAACACTCTCTTCTCTTCTCTCTACACGGCTACACCCCCAATTTCCCAATTCTCAACCCCACTCCCCACCCACTCACCCCACCCCCCAAACCCCAATTTCTCGTCACTCTCTACACCCCCAATTCCTCGTCACCGCTCGTCGCCCAAGCGCCCTCGCCGACACAACCAAGATCCATCAGATCCGGCCACTACTACAACATAAGCAGCTAGGGTTTTGAAAGAAACCCACCGCCACTGCTAAGTAGAAATTGCTCCTCCACGGTCCTCCATCGAGAGCCACTCGAGCTTCTCACCTTATGACCAGCTCCGCACGCCATGCCGCACGCAGTCGCGCGCGCCCTCAGCCCTCCTCGCCTTCACCCATCTTCGCCCGCGGCGGCTCGGCGTATTGTACACGCCTAATCAGATCTCAGATCTGATTTTTTCTGTGAGATTCCGGTCCAAACCGGTCCGGTCCGGTCCTGTTTGGATCCGGTCCGGTCTTCGGTCCATAGAAAATTTGGATTCCGGTTCCGGTCCATTCCGGTTCCGGTCCGGTTCTGGACCGGTGTACACCCCTATATGTAGGGGAAGAGAAACGTTGATGATGCTACAAATCTACAATTACTACTTTTTTTTATCCTCGCTTGGGCTTATCTGTTGGGCTGTCTAGAAAGTTCATGAAAGAATCTTGACATTGTACAGTAACTCATAAAAAATTGATTTTTTAAAAATTAATTCTTTCTGGAAGTTCGTTTATTTGATTGGCCTTCTAGTGAATTTTTTTTTCTGAAATGGTCTACTTCAGGCCAACCGCGATTCTAAACCTGATTTCAAATCATGTCTGAATTCAACCGCCTTTTCAAATTGTGTCTGGACTTGTGTTTAAGTAAAACACAGTTTCAAGTCGTATCTGGGCTTAAACACGATACAATTTAAAACCATGTTTTGATATTAAAATCGAACCGCTTTGTCTGACGATAACCTCATTCTCGTTCTGATCTTATGCCTCCTGCTAGGCTTTTGCTTCAAATTAGAGGTAAAGGAAAACTAGAGAGAATGTGTTTCATGTTTGGTTTAGCAAAAATTGAGGGAAATATGAATGAAATATTAGAAGGAAAATTAAGATAAATTAAAGAGAGTTTTGAAACTTTTCTTCAAAAAGTTTTATTTTAAACCAAACAAATTCCAAACCAAACAAAAGAACATCAAATGAAATATATGAATAATAATAAAAAAGTCAGAAAAATTAAAACTATACTAATTTGATTTGGAAAATTAAATAATAAATTAAATTTTTTTATATTTTTCATTAAAATAGTCATATTCATCAAATATACATTTATGTTCATTAATCTGATACTTATGTTCATCACTTAGTTACTCATGTTCATGAGATTTTATGTTCTATTTTCATCCACCCACCAACCAACCCAAAATATGAAATTAATAAAATAGTTATGTTCAAGAAATTAATATATAATTCATCAATTTGATAAATATGTTCTTTAAGTGAAAAGGTATGTTTATCATTTTGTAACACATGTTCATGAGATTTTATGTTTTATTTTCATCTATCAGCCAACCCAATATATACAAAAAAAAAAGAAAAAATTCAGAAAAAATTAAAAAAAAAATTAGTGATTTAGAAAAATTAAAATAATAATTTAAAATATTTAATAAATATAAAAATATAAATTTAGAAATTTTAAAAGAAAATACGTGTGATGAACATGACTATTCATTTGGTAAATATAAGTATTTTAATAAATGCAAAAATATAAATTTGTGAAACTTTCTCGGTATTTTTATTTGAATTTTTTGATCAATTTTTTTTCCTGATTTTTATTTTGTTTTTCTGATTTTTTTGAATTGTGCAAATTGTTTTTCATTTTTGTAAGATTATTGGTCATAGTAATTGGACTGTGAGTTTAAAAAATAAAACCTAACACAAAACTATGTCGTTTGAGAGTCTTTTAGTTTTAGATGGATGTCTCTGTTGAGTGGTTGGAGAAAAAGTGCTGTCGGAGAAAAGTGTCATGGCCATCTCAATCTCGGTGCCACATCCACATCTGAATCGGGCAGTGGAATAGTCACCGAAAATTAATTAAGGCTAACAAATCGGAAAGAAAATAATTCAACAGCTATTAATTTCACCCTCAATTAACGAGTTACTAAGTCATTAAGGGATATTAATACCTTCAGGGTGTGTTTGGTTTATAGATAATTTGTGGGAATGGGAAATTTAGTGAAAAATGAATTTCGCATGGAATCTATTTTATTTTTTTTTTGTTTGATTAGAAGTGAAAAATTCATGGAAAGTAGGAAAATATTATTTTATTTGTTAAAATTTTTCATCTAACTTTTCATATAATTTTCTAACTAATTTTCCCTTTCTTACTTTCTCTAAAGCAATCAATGGATTCCTTCTCATTTTTCTCCAAATTTTCTTTTTCACCAAATTTTGACTAAGTGTGTGTTTGATTTAGGAAAAATTTAGTGAAAAAGAAAATTTGATGGAAGATGAGAAGAAAAATTTATGAGAAATTAGATGAAAAATAGAAAGAAAAATTTGTTTAGGATAAAGAATTTTTTAATACTTTCCTTCCATTTTTCACCCTAACCAAACAAAAAAAAAATATAAGGAATCTCATGAGGAAAAATACTTTCCACAAAAATTTTTTTTCCACCAAATTTTTCTAAACCAAACACAGTCTAATCAATTTTCTTGTACATCTCCACATGTCTATCAAGATTAGGTAGTAGAGTCCTCAAAGTTCCATGTTGGTTAGTTATGTTAATTATTGTTATTGATTAGTGACTAATTTAAGTTTAATAAGATACTCTCTCTCCTCTAATGCATGTTGTTTAAGATTAATTTGAGTGAATAAGATGATTTAAATGCTAGCAATTGAACAAATTGAATGAGTGAGTGTTTGAGGGTTTTTTTTAAAAAAAATCGTGCAAAAAGTAAAATTGGTAGATTATTACTGATGATGAATGATTTTTTTATTGATCATGATAAAGAAGTTATTAATATTTAACGTTTTAAGATAGTTATTGATATTGAATACGCATTGAAAATTGATAAGTGACAAGTAAAATTTGACAAAAAAATTCAGTTAAGTGACATGTAAAAGATGACAGAGAGAGTATCATTAACTTTTTGTTTTTTTTCTTGTTTTAGGTTGTTACGGATCGGTCTAAAAACTTGAAAACCGTGAGATTGTGTTTGATTTATGGAAAATCTGATGAGAAGGAAAATTTGTGAGAAAATAAAAAAAAATATTTTGAAAAAATAGATGAAAAATATGAAGAAAAAATCATTTAAAATAATGTATGTTTTATCATTTTCCCACCATTTTTCACTCATAACCAAACAAGGAAAAATAAAATCGGTTCTATGGGGAATCCACTTTCCCCTAAGTTTTTCTTTCCGCCAAATTTTCCTAAACCAAACACACCCTAAAACTCTAAACTGAACAAAAAATACACAGGAAACATTGTTTTGTATGATCTCTTACTTAATTTATATAAAGTATCATCTCATTTTATTTTCCTTAATTAATATACTTTATTCTTAATTTAATACCTTCATTAATTTTGCAACTCCATAAATCCTTGTACTGCGTTACTTATATATATTTTTATTTTTTTGTTTAATTAAGATAAATCATTGAGGCTTTAATATAACTATCACGCTTAATATCTACTATAATAGTAATGATCGTAACATAATTGCTGGTTGATAACATTCTATCTCGTGAAATTTTAGAATTGAATAAGATAACCAAAAAGAAGAAAAATATGGAGAAATATCACACAATCAAATCAATTAAGACATAAAAGAAGAAAATTAGAGAACAAAAAAATCTCATACAAAAAGAATATTTAAAAAAAAAATTAGTGCCCAAAATACATACTCTCTCTGTCTATTTTTACTTAATTTTTGAAGTAAAATAATTCAAGGTATAAATATAATAAAATTATGATAAAAATATATTATAAAATTAGAATTTACGAACATAATGAGATTCATCATCATAATGTTTATCATAAAATTTTACATATAAAATGATAAATCAAATTCAAATATATAAAAGAAAGCGACGAGTAAAAGAAGACGGAGGAAGTATTGAATAAGAGTATTTTACGAAATGTCCAACATTGGGTAGTAAAAAAAAAATAATATGACTCATAATTCATTATTGAACTCTAACTTACAAATTTATATTATTAAATCATTATAAAAATATAATTTAATATGAAATGATTTAAAAATTAGATGATCTGAAACATTGAAAATTTGTTTAACTATGCTCAGTTGACTGAGTTTCCGCTTTTTGGTACAACAAATAATGATTTGTGTATTGGATGACAGTGAGATATCTTGAGAAATTTTTAGGTGGATACAGTTCATGTCTGTGAACATTATCAGTAATGTGTCGTCACGTGACACTTTGAAAATTTAACGTGACACGTGACAATCTCTCATCGGTTGTGAAATTTTTTTAATTTTTTAACGCGCCACATGACTGATCAAAATGACACACAATATGTTACAAAAATATCTCGGTGACAGATACTACTTATGCTCTGTCCAACCAAAAGCATATCACAATCCTTCTTTTTTTTATTCAATTTCTCTCTTGACTAACATATATTATACTGCTTGCACATGTGGGCATATATTATGATCTCTCTAGCTACTTCAGAACAGACAGATAATCTCCTCAGCTTCAATCATGGAGAACGCTGCAGGAAAACCCATCAAATGCAGAGGTACAAATCAGCCCAAGCAATTTTTCATCACCATCACCATTCTTAGCTAGCTTTGCATCTCACATGTTGTTTGCAACAAACACCTGCAGTTTGTAGAAGAGCTGGGGAGCCGTTACTGATAGAGGAAATCCAAGTCGCCCCGCCTCAACCCTGGGAGGTTAGAATCAAGATCCTCTGCACATCACTCTGCCACACAGATGTCACCTTCTGGAAAATCGACATTGTATGTCTGTCCTCATGAAACCATGTCTTAATAATCCACCTTATTCACCATTTGCTATCTCACCATATGTGTAATGTATTCCTATCTTTTGACCTTTCTTCTCCAGCCGCCACTTGCAGCTTTTCCTAGGATTTTCGGACATGAAGGCGTCGGGTATGACTTGATCCCGATCGCTCTAATATTCGTATGCCAAACTGAAGTAATTTGTAAGGCTTTGTTTCGGAGTCTTGAGAGTAGAAAAAGAAGAATTTAGAAGGAAAATAAAATAAAATAGAAGAAAGGATTCGAGGATGGTGAGAAAAAAAATAGATGTTTTTGAGGAGGGATTTTGAGAGATAGGAGTAAAAATAGAACAGAATTACTTAAATAGCTTTACATATAAAATACAAATGAAAAAAACATAAAAATTGAAGGATATAAGTAATTTTGTGGGTTCCTTTTTTTATTATCTAAATTCATCCAAATCGGGTTGAACGTAAAAGGGTGTTTCACTCATCCCAATCCCTCCAAAAAAAATAGATGTTGCTGAGGAGGGATTTTGAGAGGTAAGAGTAAAAATATGACAAAATAACTTAAATAACTTTACATATAAAAATACAAATGAAAAAAACATAAAAATTGAACGATATAGGTAATTTCGTGGGGATTTTTTTTTAATCTAAATTCATCTGAATCGGATGGAACGAAAAAGGGTGTTTCTCTCATTCCAATCCCTCCAATTCCTTTCAAATCCCTCCTTAAAAAAAGTCATTCGGGGATACCTCTGTTCTCTTTCCGTTTCACTTCATTTTCGTGCTCGGAAACACTACCTAATTTTTTTTTATATAAAAAAAATGTTTGATTTGAAATTTTTGGTGAAGTGTGGTGGAGAGCGTCGGCGAAAACGTGGAGGAAGTGAAAGCAGGGGACATGGTTGTGCCATCATTTGTAGCTCAATGCGGAGAGTGCAGGGACTGCAAGTCGTCAAGAAGTAACATGTGCAGCAAGTTCAAGGCTCCGAATCACAGCGGACTTCCGAGGAACGGAGGCAGCCGCTTCAAGGACTCCAATGGCCAAACTCTCAACCATTTTTTGTGGGTGTCGAGTTTCTCAGAATACACGGTGTTGGACGTGACACATGTGGTGAAGATCGGGGATGGAATTCCTCCTGAGAAAGCCTGTTTGCTAAGCTGTGGAGTTTCAACTGGTAATCGATCCCAAGCAAACCGCACTTGGCGCTTACCCGTGTAGTTGGCTTGGCTGATATCAAAATTTAAGCTGTAAATTTTTACCTCCAATGCAGGGGTGGGTGCAGCTTGGAAGGTAGCCGATGTAGAAGAAGGCTCTACGGTCGCTATCTTCGGCCTTGGAGCTGTTGGACTCGCGGTAACTATTAAAACAAAAGTTTCAAAATTCCTTTTTGTTTATCTTTTAACTTTCCTTCTAACTTTCAATATATTTTTTCTTTCCGTCATATTTTCTATCTGAACCAAAAATTGAATTTTATCAATTTTCTTCGAATTTTTTCCTTTTCACCAAATTTTCTCTAAACCAAACACATCCTTAAGATGATTCTCTGTCAAAGTTTTTTTTTGTTATGATGTCAGAAGTCCACACCCCTTCCACCTTGATAGTGACGTCCTTACTCATGGCGGGTCAACTCACGCGCATTTCTAACATATCCAAGATTCGAATCTAGGATCTTAGAATTGTTATATAACACCCTTAATCACTAAACCAACACCTTGATTTTCTCAACATGAACGGCTACAATCAATTACAGGTTGCTGAAGGAGCAAGGATAAGAAGAGCATCCAAGATCATTGGTGTTGACCTAAATCCATCAAAACATGATTTAGGTTTGTCCTCTTTCTTTAGTTTATTTTAGAAAGTATGATTTTTTTATATTTTATCATTTTTTAATTTCAACTTTATCCTATTTAAAAAAAACCACGGTTGTGAACTGTAATCTTTCTTAAGAAAATCTCAATTCCAAATCAGTGATTGTATAAAAAATAAAATCGCGGTTTGAAACTGCGATTTTTTAAAGAAAATCACGGTTTACCAGTATGGTTTTTGTGTATTCTAAACTATTAACTTGTCTAGAAAATCGCAGTTTCGAACCAATAGTTTTATATAAAAAATAAAATCGTGATTTGAAACTGTAATTTTTTAAAAAAAAAACCGATGTTTGCAACTATGTTTTCTTTCAAGTAGAGTAGTTTTTAAAATAAAAAAATGATAGGCTAGAATGAATAATAAAATTTGTTTACAACTGTGGTTTCTTTCAAGTTGGTCGTTTTTAAAATAAAAAAAATGATTGGATAGAATGAATAATGAAACTTGTAAACATGTTAGATAGATATGGGAAAAACGGATATACCTCGTCAGGGTATATAAGCTATGTACCTTAACGGCTAAAATGACTTGATTTTGAATGGTGTTTAGAGGTTTTAAGTTTCATGATTCGAAATTTCTAATATTCTAGGATTTCTTGGGTTTTGAGGGGTTTTAGGCTTTAGTTTTTAGTATTTTTGGGATTTTAGGATTAAGGGTTTTAGAGTTATGAAACGACGCCGTTTTGATAGATTTGGAAACATAAAAAAAACACTAAAAATATGAAAGTTTGAAACACAAAAATCTTTAAAATCTTAAAACAATAAAAATTCTAAAACTTAGAAATCATAAATCTCATAAAAATAAGCTAAAACAACATCATATAGCCGCTCGATTACGTAACTTATATGCCCTAACAGGATTTATCCTCTAAACCCTTAAAAAAATCTCTTTCTTTTAGTGGTCTTCACCTTTTGTACAACACTTTATTAGTCACGCAAAATGATCGATGATGATGAATTTTGATACCATATTTTTTTTATGTGGCAGGCAAGAAATTTGGAGTCACTGACTTCATAAACCCCACCACACTCGGAGACAAGCCAGTTAGTGAGGTAACCACATTTCTAAAGCCATCTCCACATATTGGACCAAAAATCATATTATTTTTCTGTGCAAAAGTAGCATTTTAAAAAATATATATACTCACATAATATTTTCTTGAGTCTCCAATAATGTATATACATTAAAATGGAGGAAAAGTTATACAATAGAATAAATATTAATATTATGAATTTCAATTAGTACACTAATTTAGATTATAAATAATATTTAGAAATTATATTCTTAGGTAGAATACGGATCCATGTAAGTTCGTATTTGGTTATAACTTGTGAAATGTTTTGAATCGTTTATGAAGATGAGATCGATGATGGTGAAGAAATAATAAACTAAAGTTATTAATGCGTTTGCAATATTAATTTAATATTAAATAATGAACATGATAATATATTATTGAACATTATGTGATTATTTTTTTACATTGATGATTATTGCACTTGAGAAAATTAAAAAAATAAACGGCAATATTTGAGTGCATATTCAATATATCCTACCATCCAAATGTGCAAATTGCAATATGCATATTGTTATGGTCCGATCAATCCAAAGTATGAGATTCAAAGGATAAAACGTAGATTATGTTGTAACATGTCTCAAAGGACTAAGTGTAATGATCTAACATTCAATTCGAGCGAAGTTCGTGTAGGAGACTCGAAGAAATGGAAAAACAAATCTGATTTGACATTATATTTTAGAGATCCAAAGGAGAGAGATTTCGACCACACTCTAAAGCTTGTGGGAAGAGTGCGTAGATGTGTCTAATATGTGTCATGGATTAGGAATTTGAGATTTTGGGTGCGTTAGAGTTTTCAGCCTTAAGAAATATATGATTTTAGGGTTTCCAGACATGCGGGTTTAAGATTTGGATTTAATATGATAGAGTTTAAAGATATTTAGTGGATTTAATTCTTTAGGATCTAAAAGTATTTAGGGTATAACCCTTGATATCCTATCTAAAACCTAAACGAGAAAAAACAGAAGAAGAAGCACAGTGACAATTTTTACATACTCACTTACCTAATTTGTATAAGATTCTAAGGTATCCTAATATTTGATAATTCTTATATTCAAATCACAATTAATCTAAGTCAATAAAGCGTATAGAGCATAAAATTTAATTTTTAAAAAAGCATAAATTTTCTAATTACATTCGACAGGCTGATATCCTTTAGATGGGGCAGATTCGAGATGAACTACATACGTGAATTACGTACGTTGTTGGCGGAGCAACATAAATATGTTTCTATTTTTACAATTTGATTTTATTAGATTGTATTTTGATTGGTTCAAGGTGATACGAGAGATGACAGATGACGGTGTAGATTATTGTTTCGAGTGTGTTGGATCGCAGACAGTTTTCGCTGAGGCTTTCAAAAGCAGCAGAGCGGTAAATTCACCATCAATTATTACCTGCCACCGCATTATTTTTTTTGTAATAATTTTGATTTTAAGGACAGTGTTCGCTAAGGTTTTGTTTGGTTTAGGTAAAGTTTCATGGAAAGAAAAATTAGATAGAAAATTAAAGAAATTCTTTGTTTGATTTAGAAGAAAAGTTTGAGGAAAGGAAGTTTGATAGAAGTTGTATGGAAAACTTTGATGACTAATAATAGTAAATGATATTTTTCTTCATACTTTCTACGATAAATAAACAAGAGAAAAATGAAATGAAATCTATGAAAAATTTCAATTTCATTCTATTTTTCATTAATTTTTCTTTCCATGAAACTTTCCCTCAACCAAACATAGCCTAAAGCTCTCTCATTCTGCAAATTTGAGGTAGGGTTGGAGCAAAACTGTTATGATAGGAGTTGCAGTGGATGGATTGCCGACTAGCATTGACCCACAAGACCTCTGCCGGGGAAAGAGCGTTACAGGCACATATCTGGGAGGAGTTAAACCCAAGACGGATATTCCTCACTTCGTTCAAAAATATGTGAATCAGGTAACTTAGCTCTAGTTCAAGCTAGTCTGAGAAATAAAGAAATGGTTGACCGAAATGCAGACAAGTCGTTGCAAGTGAGAGACATCGTGCAGACGATAATCGTCACGGGTTTCATACGAAGGGTGCAACGAAAACCCGCTCTGATACCATGTTAATATAGTTGGATCTATACTCAAAATCAATTGACAATTAGTGGGGGAGCCCAATTATATATTATGATCATTATAGATCATCTAATGGGCGATCCTGATATATATTTGGACTCCTCCACCCATTGTCAATTGGTTTTGAGTGTAGATCCAACTATATTAACAAGTTATCAGCTCGGATTTTAGCCGCACCCTTCGTATAAGCCCGTGATGGTTATCGTTGTCCGCACGAGGTCTCACTTGCTACTCTTGCAAGTGAGGGTGGGTGTTGAGCAGTGCTTTATATCTCACATCGTCCATTAGTTGGTCTATAATCATAATATATAGTTGCGCTCTCTCATTCATTGTCAATTAATTTTGAGTGTAGATTCAATTATATTAACAATTGTTATTACATGAGAGGGAAAATTTGCAATGTAAATGAATTATCAAGGTTTTTAGTTGATGAAAAATTAAGCATGGTCTTGCTGTGCAGGAGCTCAACTTGGAAGGCCTCATATCACACCAAATAAGCTTCACAGATATCAACAAAGCTTTCGAATTGCTTGAACAAGGGAAGAGCATCCGATGCATAATATGGATGGACAAGTAGAGAAGATTATTGTGGCCTTTAAAGGGTCTTACAGTCTTACACAGACCACTAGAAGCTTAATAAAATTCTTCTAATTTGAAATTTGTGTCCCCATATTTTATAACGTTAATTAAACTGTGATCGCTAGCTAAGTGAGCTTGCTAGTTGAACTATCTTTAAGGAATTAAATAAAAATAATATATATATATATATATATATATATGTATATATATATATAAAAAGCATACAAGCAATTGTTGACGGAGTTCAAAGTCCACTATCTACCTATGCGTATATATATATATATATAAAGCATACAAGCAATTGTTGACGGAGATCAAAGTCCACTATCTACCTATGCGTAGTAGGGGTGTACACCGGTCCAAATCCGGATCAGATCGGACCGGACCGAAATTGGAATTCAAATTTTTTATGGACCGAAAATCAGATCGAATTCAAACCGGTCTGAACCGGACCGGACCAAAATATTCTGGTCCAGTCCAGACCGATTTGGACCGGAATCTCGTAGAAAAAATCAGATCGGAGATCTGATGAGGCGTGTACAATATGCCAAGGTGGAAGATGGGTGAAGGAGGAGGCGAGTAGGGCTGAGGTCGAGAACGAGGAGGGCTGAGGTCGAGGCGGCTGAGGTGAGGCGGTTCAGGTCGAGATAGGCGAGGAGTCAGACTCATGCACTGCTGAAGTAGAGCAGATGGAGGTGGCTGCGAAGTCGGAGGTCAACCTTTTCTGCTCATCGTACGTGGCTTCGGTAGATTTGATTTTCTGTGATTTTCTTTTGAATTTATCGAATTGGTTAATTGGAGCAGGACTACGAGGAGGCGGCGAGGATAAGGTTTTTTTTTTTTTTTTAAAGGGTATCGATAGTGGTTCTCCACTTCCCCTTGGTGGTCAGGGGCCGCATACCCCCTCCACCTTGAGGTATACGTCCATACTCACTGCGGGCCAACTCACGCGCACCTCCAGCGTATCTAAGCGTAAATGCGGTACCAACAGGGCTTGAACCCATGACCTTAGAGTTGTTAGACAACACTCAATGCCACTAGGCCAACACCTTGTTGGTGCGAGGATAAGGTATTTGCTATGAAAATAATGATGTAATAAATATATGATTTACCAACAAGGTATTTGCTTGTTTAACAATTCAAAATTTTAAATTTAAATTTTGATGGTATCGCATTTATATTTTGATATGCTGAAGATATATATGACCTGATCTACATTATGTAATAATGTATATCATTTTCAGAGTGGATGAGGTGTGTGCTGATCATTGTAAAAAAACTAAAACATATGATTTTGATAGCATGTGGAGTGGGTAGACTAACGACCGGAAAAAAGTCATTTTCCCAAACAACATGGAACAGCCAAACCATGCATGCGCACCGACAACAACAATAAATATAATTAAGATTTGAAATAAATGAAGGAAAACTCCAAAACTCGACAACCCCACATGTCATGTCTCTCTGGATATTCAAAATATCTTTGTCTTATATTTCTTCTTAATTGGACGTGACGTCGACTATGACCATCCTGCCCCCCTTCTGAAACATACTATGTGATGTTTGTTGATGCCACGATTTTGCATTTACCACGACACAACAAACATATGATCGAAAACGAGCCAATACAAAGTACAAACAACTTGAAGTGTTTTTTTTTTATTATTATTTTCAGCTCAGATTTAATTTTAATGGATTGATTTGATTTGGTGGGTTTGTCGTTTAGTGGAAATACCCGTGGGTGTGTTTTTCTGATTCGGACAGCTCAAAAGTTCGGCCACTGTTTTTGTCGTGTAGTGGAGTGCTGGTAGCCAAGTGAAGGAAGATATGGTTACAGACTCACAGTAGTACAATAATTATATGAAAAAAAATTTAAAATTGATTTCACTGTTTATTTAATTGCGATCAGAACTATTATAATTTTCAAAAATTGTGCAATAAAAAAATAGACTGATTTTTTAAAATAAAATTTACTATTACATTCTCAATCTAATATTACTATGAGACTTAGATTTGTGTGTGAAAATTACGTCATTTGATTATTAAAAGACATTATTTTCGTTATGTGCGCAAAACGATATAATTTATTTTGATAACCAAACGACGTAATTTTCGTACGTAAATCTAAGCCTTATAATAATATTAGGTTATGAATGTAATGGTCAATTTTATTTTAGAAAATCAGTCCAAATTTTTTTCATCGCATTTTTTTTGAAAATCATGATTGTTCAGATCGCAAGTAGGTAGATGATGTTTGGGACACACAACATGAATTCAACAAGATGTTTCAGTCTTTTGAAGATACATGTTTGTGGCCAGCTGGCACGCACATGTTGTAAAAACGAACCTGACAACACAACACAATACATTTCAGGGAAAAAGTTAATATATTAGGGCTGTGTTTGGTTGAATGAAAATTTGGTAGATAGGAAAATTTAGAGGAGAGTGAATTCTCTCATGAAATTTATTCTATTTGCCTTTATTTGGTTAGAAGTGAAAATGGTAGAATATTTTTTATTTTAAACAAATGCTTCCAATTTTTCTACCAACTTTCCATCTAATTTTCTTATAAATTTTCTTTCTTATTTTTCTACACAATTTTGTTTCCTTCAAATTTCTCTAAATCATACGCAGCCTTAAAATTACAATTACATTCAGTAAATCTTAAGGTGAGGCTGTTAAAAATTTATTTCAAGAACACCTTATTTTTATTATTTTATATCAAGAGTACTCTATTTTTTGGTTTGTTTTTAGCAATACCTTACTTTTCTATTCGCGCTGTTAGTAACAGCGGATTGCTTTTTAACATATTTTCGCTATTAGCATAGGCATATTCCGCAGGTGGTGATCAAGTAATTGCTTTAGAAATTCATCGTTGCTAATGGTGGAAATATGTTAAAAAACAATCTGTTGTTGTTACCGGTGGATTTGTTATATCGTTGTTACTAACAACGAAAATAGAAAAATAAAATAGTATTGAAAACAAATCAAAATGTATGGTAGTCTTGATATAAAACCATCAAAAAAGATTATTGGTGAAAAAATCTTTAAGCATTGGGAAGAAGATATATGTACAAGCACAATACAAAATGTATTAAGTGTCATAAATTAAACTAGGGAAAAAACCTAAAAAAGATTATGAGCTACCACTACTTGTCCAGTTGCGGTCTGAACTACCACGATTTTTAAAAAAGGTGCGATGGAAAAAAAAATGGACTGATTTCGGATAATGCTTAAGATCAATTTATTTAATTTCTTAAATATAATTGTTCTTATTAAATTTGTTGAGGATTATGGATGATTGAATATGAAAAGAGATCGTTTTGTGTATGGCGCAAAATGATATTATTTATTTTGATAACGAAGCGACGTAGTTTTCATACACGAATCTAAGTTTTGTGATAATATTAATTTTAGGAGTGTATGAAATCATGATAGTTCGCATCGTAATTGGATAACTTATGATAAATTAAAAGCCTTTTTCGATTTTTTCCTATTAAACTAATGTAAAACTTACCACAGTACAACCAACCTCGTGTATTCAATTTTCCACGCATTGTTGCATTCAGAAACTGAAGTAGAATCTAGAGAGGATCCAGAAGCTCATATCAAGAAAATATATAAATGCATCAAAAACAGGTACTATAGCGATACTATCATTTCTTCAAAATTTAAATGCAAATTGAAATCTTATTGTAATAATTAAATTTATTATAACAATTTATAATAAAATTATTAGTTACCACATTATTTTTCATCAATATTGCGATATTGTTGGATGTTAAATGATGATCTGAATGGTCAAATCGAATGTTAAAACTTTTTTGATTCTGATTAATGAATAGTTGCTTTCATTTAGACACTTCTTTTATAAACATCTTAATATATTATTTTTTACTATTTTCACATTTAAAATATAAAAGATGATTAGAATGTAATCTTATTTTTAAATAAAATTTATTTATTAATGAGTACCATGAGTTACAATTAAAAGAATACAAAAATGAAAGTTTAATTGATTGAAGAAGTAGATGCGTAAAATATATTTATGATATTTCCAATATGTGAATAAGATTTGATTCAAATATGAATGATTCAGATGTCAAATTGACAAAAAAAAAAATCAAACTTTATAAATTACCATTCATATCAAAAAAATCAAAGGTCGATTTATTGAACCGTTAATATAATAAAAGATCACCTTTTAATAAAGTTCACTAAGAATAACAAAACGACACCTTAACTTTGTTGCTTTATTTTGACCTCTTGTATTGTTAGAGCCATAATGATGCTACACTTTCAACATCCAAAGTTTCTTTGAAAGGGATCTTCATGCATCACACCAAACCTCCGAATATTCTTGTCTAGTAATCTCGTCATGCATTAACATTCCCACGGTATCCATATCTAGGCTACCTATGCTAATAGTACTTAAGAAGTCATTCCAAAATTCATGATTTTGTAGTTCATCTTGGATCATATTTATGTACATTGGAGCAATTGTTTACTAGATGGGTATAATAATAATTAAAAAAAAATAGATAAAGAAAATTGATTAGACATTGGATGACACCTGAACAGAGAGCTCATTTAGTAGCAACCCCTAGACATTAAAGATTCTTAAATTTACTTATCTAGAAATAAAATAAAAATAACAGTCAGAGTCAGAATTATTTTTGAGAAAAAACCCACATTGTACACTGATAAGACATATTTTTTAATATGAACTAGTATAATATACATAAATATCTTACAGATCTATGCACCTTACAAATATGCATACAAGATGACGAGATACATTTTTTAATATGAATGAGTAAATATACTTATATATCTTGTACATCTATGTACTTACTTTACGAATTACGAAGATGCATATATTTTTTTAATTTATTTTATTGACAAGGGATCCTATGGATCTATTGGCAATGTGCCTACAAGAATTGTGTGGGGCTTAAGGGTGGCTCAAAAAGCTTATAAGAGGGGAAACGCAAGCCCTTAGGAGGGCTCGGTGAGCCTACAGGGGTGGTGCTAAGCCTAATTGAGCATGGTTCAACGAGCCTAAATCAGGACGAGTGATAGATGTGGCATGAGGCTTTGGACGGGTTACACTCAGGGTCTTTAGGCGCTGGGTTGTGAGCTGGGAGGGGCAAGCTGGGTGCTACGCGAGCCGCGCGCGAGGTTTTGGCGAGCCAGACGCGAGGGCCCGGCAGAATGGGCACTGAGCTTGGCGAGTTGGGATAACGACTGGCGAACTGGGTGTTCTAGCTTGGAAAGTCAGGCGCGGGGGCCTGGCGTGCTAGATGCGGAGGCCTGGCCTGACGAGCTGGGAAGGGCAAGTTGGGCGCTAACGCCGGGCGCGCTAGACGCTGGAATCTGGTGGGCTGGGTATGAGGGTCTGGCGTGTTATAAGGCATCACATTGATTTCTGCTCCTAAATCTAGCATGCATATAACAAAAACCTTAGTGTCTATCATGTATTATATGGTGAACATACCTAGATCATCTTTATTTAAAAGATAAGTCATTAGCTAGGTTAGAAGATACTTCTTACTTTCAACTTTCATCCTCTTTTTACTTTGTCTCTTCTGTATCGACTTGTGTCTAAGGCATAAGAGCAGACATAGCGTTAACATAATGTATATCAATATTAGGTGTAGGTATAACCTGTGCTTTCTCCATTGAAAGAATTTGATCTACTGTGACAGAGCCTCGGTCGCGCGCAGGAAAAATAAACACGCAAGCGGGCTTCCTTCAGCTTCTTCAATCCCTCTTGCCACGCGCTCAGCATAATACCGATAGACGTATAAATCCAGTGTGGCAGTAGTGCAAGTTCCTCAAAAAATTTCTTCCAAGGATCCGATTTTTATTCCTCCTCATCTATATCCAATGTACTGACATTGGGGTGAGAATTTTTCTTAGTTTGTGATAGAAGACGCCCTTGTGAACATCAAAGTGAAAGTTCATAGTTCAAACTTCAAAGCTTAAATTTGCAAGTGTTAACTTCAAGGTACCACCTGAAAATTAATAGATAATCTGTAGCCAGATTGTAAAATTGAAAGTTTGACTTGCAAGTGTTAACTTCAAGGTACAAAGTTCAACATATAATGTATAAAATACAAAGTTCAAAGTTGAGCTTCGAAGTTCAAATTATAACATAAAACGTTTATAGTTTACATTTCGAACTTCAGAGTTTATTATTCAAATTTTAATGTTCAAAATACAAAAGTTCAAAGTGACAGTAGAAAGTTCTGATTAAAAGATGAAAATTCAAATTTTTTACTTTGAACTTTGAATGTTACAAAGTCCCAAGTTCAAACTGTTAAACAACACTAAAAGTGCAAACTTTAAAGTTCTACATTTCAAAGTATAAACTTTGAACTACAATAGTTGCAAGTTCTGACCTCAAAATAGTTTAAATTTCATACTTTTAAGTTCAAAAGAGAAATCTCAAAGTTAAGCTAAAAAGCTCAAAAACCCTTCTTCTCTAACCTCTCTCTAAACACCCCACCAGAAGTGGAGGAGGGTGGGGCAGACCCTCCTCCTCGCACCCCTCTGCCCCGCTACGTTCACCCATCCCTACGTAGTTGGCTGCATTTTTCGGAGCTCCTCCATGTCCTTTCTCGTGTTGAGGCCCTTGGTCGCTTAGTCGCCCCGCACGGAGGCCTGAATCCCCATCCCCGGGTCCGGTCGGGCGTCCAGGTGCCCTCCCGCAAGTCAGGCGTCAGAACAGGGAATGTATCCCCAGTTTTGCCCGCCCACGCTTCACAGCTCCACCTCTTAGCCACAGCTTCAGGTGGAGCTTTCTGCTGACTGAAGCCTCCCCTAGATAGCCTCCCCCGACTCAGGTCCTGCTGCCCAAGTCATCACCCATTTCACGCTTTGTCGAAGAGGTGTGGATAAGCGTCACCTTCCACTGAACATAGTGCAGCGTGAGGTGACCAGCTACCCACTCCTCAGTCAAGGCCGGCTTCGGATGGTTCGCCCCCGGGATGTTGCGCCTCCCCGATGCCGATAGTCGAGTGGATCTGATCATCCCCCTCGGCTTTCCGATGTGCTGAGGTTATACTCTTGGCTGATGTCGTGGCCTTTGTTGTGTCATTAGCCCCGGAAGAGAAGGTCCCCCAAACCTCTGTTTCTTCCCGCTGGACCTCCTTGTGTGTCCGGCCGGAGGACCACAAGTCGTGGAGTCTTGACTCTGACCGGTAAGTTGGCTGAAGGCTACCCCAACAGCCCCCTGGTTCGGTGTTAAGGCGGTTGCCGAGCTCTCAAACAGCAGTCAAAATTGAAGTTTTCCTAGAACCCGGCTCCCCACGGACCGGTTCCGTCAGTCCAGAGATGACTGAGTAGATGCTCGATGACCGATGGGGCGCCGAGCGTCGGAGCGACTGGCCGAGCGCGAGCAGTGGCGGTAGCCAGTAGGGTTTGGTCATTTGGAAATTGAGAGTGAATCGAGACTCGAGTGCATGGCCAAGGTTATTCCATCCACCGGAAAGCCTCCCATATAGCATGATCTTCACTATTATTGACTGATATAATATTTTCTAACTCCTTGCACATACTACCAAGAGACACCATTTTGATCTTCAAGAAAAAGATTGATACCATGGTTAGATTCTGCGCCCCATCACAATCGATCTTCAAATAACTGGAGGGAGAAGGAATCCGTTATTCTGAATCGGAGACGACAATCTTCGATATAACTCTGTTATTGCAGATTTGAACTCATGGTGGAGAAAATAACTTGGCTGTGCAGCCCTTGAGGGAACTATCCTCATGCCCACCATAAACTAGTTAAGAGCAGTTCAATATCAATAGAACATAGCCTGAATCCCCACCACCAAAGTCAGTCTGCAAAACAAGAAGTATGTGGGAGATGGCATATTTGGTTCATGTTTAGCTAATGCCATGTTTAGAGGACATCCATGAGCATTCGTGCAACAACTTCTCTAGAGATTCAATTTCTCCGCATCCGAACTGACAACCAGAATCAATATTTATACTCCTTCTCAGATTGAGAGCACATCGGAGCGCATTTTGAAGTAGTCTCCATGCATATTGACTATCTATTATACATCTTAGCTTCCAAATTTTAGAGCAAAGCAGTTTAAGCTCAATGCAATAGATACTTTTCTCACAGGAAAATAAAAGAGAGTCAATCCACTGAAGAGAGCCAAGTAGGAGTGTAAGTAAATATCGATAAACTGATGGATCGAATCAAATTGAAACCGAACCGATTTGATTTGAAATGTTATTGGTTCGGTTACGATTTTAAATTTTGAAAAACCGACGACTAATGATTTAGTTTTAATTTGTTTTGAAACCGAACCGATCCAAACTGAACAAACTTAGACTTTTTATATGAAAAATCTCCTATTTAGTAATTAAATTAGTCAATAAAGTTCATGAAAAAAATTATCTAAATTGAATTGAACCATGTGGTTTGGTTCGTTTCAAATTTCTCAAAACGATTATTACCAAACCGAATCATTACACTCCTAGAGCCAGGGCATATGCAAATATTACTGAGTGGAGGATACCCTCTCAAGACTGATCTATGCCATAAAAACTTATGGAGCACCCAACGTATAAGATAGAGATATATTTGAAAATACTCATCCAAACACATGATGAATTAGAGCCCTGAGTGACCATGAGGATGGAATGGTATCTAAAATATTTTGTCTTTAAAATTTTGCTGAGAAACAAAGTTCGGGAAAGTTAAAATTCTCCATGCCTGCTTGGCAAGGACTGCCAGATTCAAGGCTTCAAAATATTTAAAATCAAGTCCTTCCTTCGTTTTGGCTCTCATTAGCTTATATGCTTTCACTCAATGAATGTCAGAATCGTTATTTCTCGAGTTCCATCAAAAACAAATAACTAGCTTTGATAAATTATTTGGAGTTGTTTTGAGGAGTATGAAGCAATACATAACATATTGGAAATGAAAATTTATGCACCTTAAATTAAGATGTAATAATATTCGAGCTTGAAAGGAAGTGTGTGTACCATAAAGGCATTTAGGAGAAGAATCCAAAGCTTTGTAATGGAAGAGTGGGAGTACAGACACAAGTAAGCATCAGTAGGTGTTTGGCCAAAGGGAATGACAAAATGGAGCATCACACATGTATTGATATATATGAATTGGGGTCCTCCAGATGATCCTTGAGAGCAAACACACAGAAATGAGGGTCGTGAGGCAGCATATGCAGATGTATCTTGATCAGGAGATTTTATCATTTTGTGGTGTTTTCTTTTAACTTATTTTTTGGGAGAGAGTGTGATGGCTTTTATTGATATGTTGAAGAGGCACATGAAGGCATGTGAGGATATGCCCCATTTCCATTTTGTTGTTGCTTGTACTATGTGACTGCAATAACTCCATATATTGATGAGGTGTTGATAATTTTCATTTAGGTTGTGTTTGGCTTTTAGAAAAAATAAGTAGGAAAGAAAAATTAGAGTAAGTGTGAATTTCTCATAGATTCTATCTTTTTTTGTTTGTCTATTTAGGGTGAAAAATTATAGAGAAAATGCTAAACACTTTTTGTTTCAGTAAAATTTTTCCTCCCCTAATTTTCTAAATCAAATAAAGGAATCATTTTTATTTTCCCTTAGGCTGAGTTTGGTTTAGAAAAAATTTGGTGGAAATGAAAATTTGGTGGAAAATGAATTCTTCATTGAATCCATCATATTTTTCTTTGGTTTGTTAGGAATCGAAAATTCATAAGAAAGTAGTAAAACACTCTTTGTTTTGTTAAAAATTTTCATCTAATTTTCTAACTAATTTTCCCTTCCTTATTTTCTCTAAACCAAATAATTGATTCCTTCCCATTTTCTTCCAAATTTTCTTTTCCATCAAATTATTGGTGTGTTTGGTTTAGGGAGAATTTGAGGGAGAGGAAAATTTGGTGAAAAAGAATTCCTCATAAAATCCATCTTATTTTTCTTTATTTGGTTAAGGGTGGAGAATTCATAGGAAAGTAGTAAAACACTCGGTTTAGGGAGATTTTGAGGTAGATGAAATTGAAATTCAACATGAATTCCATTTGATTTTTTTTTGTTTTGGAATGAAAATTTTGAAGAAATCTTTCAAAATTCTTTTTAATTTACTTTAATTTTCCTTGTAATTTTTTCTTCAAATTTATATTCCACAAACTTTCCCTAAATAAAAAATGAAATTCCTTCAACTTTCCCTCAAATTTTCCTTTCCCTCTAATTAAACCAAACATAGCTTTAAGGGTGTGTTTGGTTTGGGGAAAGTTTGAGGGAAATGAAAATTCGAGAGAAAGTGAAATCTCCATGGAATTCATCTTATCTTCCCCTTAATTGTTTGGTTAGGGGTGGAAAATTTTGGAGAAAATACTAAAACATTCTTTAATTTAAACAAATTTTCCTTCCTATTTTTCATTTAATTTTCCCTCCCCGAACTTAACCTAAACCAAACAGGGAATTTCCTTCCTATTTTCTCCCAAACTTTTCTTCCCTATAAATTTTTCCTAAACCAAACACACCTAAGAGATTAGAGTTTTGTGAAAGCAAACTAAAGGCATCTCCCAACGATGAGAAAAAATAAAAAAAATCCCCTAATATTATTGTTTTGTAAATCCATTTGAATGAACATGGTTCTCAACTCATCTACATGTTCATTATATTGTATGTTGTGTTAAGAAGAGGATTGGCTATGTGTAAGGTAGTAAATAGAGACATCTAGGGCTTGTAATGAGCAAAGGCTTTTGGGGCAATAAAGGAAAAAGTGTAGGGCACCAAGGCACATGCACATGGAGCCTGCTAGCTAGTGCTGCCCACCTACCACTCTTTCACCTTGTTTTACATCTCAGCTGCTCCCTCCCTTGGTGGCTAAAAATTAAGGATCTCTGCAGAGCTGCTGCAGTTGCTGATGAGGAACGTACACTACTGAGAGCTCCTCTCCCGCTGATAAATATACTCACCTACACGTATAGATATAACCTAAAACAACATAGAATAAAGAAACATATGGCTAGGATGAGGGGTAGCTCAGTTGGTGAGTATCTCACTTGAGAGGGGTTATAGTTCTCGAATTCGAATCCCTAATAAGGAAAGTGGGGAACTACTATTGATCATCTTTTAAAGAAAAAAAAAACATATGGCTATCTAGCAAATGCATGGTCTTCTAAGCTGCTTCTTGCTTATAATTTGTTTCAGTGAAATCTGTATGGGAGTGCACATGGAGATGGGCATGAGTGTCGAGTAGAGAGTAATGCGAATCCAAATAAGCTCCTATGATCCCACTTGGCTTCGATCACCTCATCATCATGTTACTGCATCTTAACCGGAATGAGGATAAATTATTAGATGGACTGTGTGTCGAGTTGAAAAATCAAGTTGACACGTAGCAATTTACTCTTAATTAAATATTTTTTTATTTTTTAACGCGACACATCATGAATTTTAATTAGTGGTGTCCACCATCACGTAATAGTCCACCTAAGAATCACTCCCGAATCAGAGAAATAATATCTATCAAAGTGGTGGTCGAGTGGCCCCAACGGATGGTTGGGTGTGTGATATTTTGTGTGTTTAATTATCCTATCAATTGTAAATCAAAATGGGAAATGATAATTTTTCCCAATTAATATATATATTGTTCAATATCTTGGTGAATAGTGTCATGTCAAATGTTTGTCAGTCTTAAAATTTATAATTTTAACATTATTTTATTAATTTAAACATATTTAAACCATGTATACTATCCTCCAAAAAAGTAATGAATATGTATATTTTGATTAGTAATATTAAATAAATAAATAATTTGTTAATTATTGAATTGGGATAGTAATTAGCAATATATATGAAAACATATTTTTAGATATATGTATCTTTACTAATCTAATCATTAACTCTGATGAAAATAAACATAAATAATGTAAAATTGAGTATGCAAAAATTGAATATTTAAGATGAACCTTTATGTGGCACAAAATACATTGAAGAAGACAAAAATATAAAATGCAAAAATATATTGAAAAGTTGTTTGTTTGGGAATTGTGGTGTGATATATTTTGGTGATGAACATGAGTACATTGTGTACAAGTGATTGTGATTACCCTATCACATTGCATTCACCAAGTTGGGTTCAATTATATATATATATATATATATATATATATATATATATATATATATATATATATATATATATATATATATATATATATATATGGGGTCCATTGAGAACACTAAATCTGGTGAGAGTTGAGAATTCAAAAAAAAATGGCATGTTGTGTCTTGTGTTTTCTGGACGCGTGTTGTGTCTTGTGTCTTATGGGTTGACACGTGTCCACTCTCTCAACCATTAGATCATGTAATCCAACAGTCAAAATTGAGTTTTCAATTCTCACCTGGATTTAGGGTTTTCAATTGAACCTCATTATATATATATAATGTAAGTGAAATAATCAACATTTTGATAGTTAAAGGTGGATGTACATTACATTACACACATACATGATAATAAGGACAGGCTTGTCTGTAGGAAGAAAGTTAATGAAGTTAATGGTTGTTGTAGTAAGAGTTTAGAGAGCATACTCATACATATTATATCACTTTTATTATATCTTATGATTTGTGACACATTTGGACTTTTACCTTTGTCTCAAATTGCTACTTGAAGCTAAAAAAATACTAATTATTTTAGTCACACATTTGTTGAAGTTGAAGAACACCTAGCCTAGGTTAAAAATAACTACTCTCAAACCAAACTTGCAATTACAAAAAGTGCGCAACTTATATTTTTGGGCCTTTGAGAAGAATAGAACTTTCTTTACAACCACCGTGCAGTTGTGGAATGTGATGTACTTAACATGGACTTCGACAACATCTTGAGAATGGTTATTGACAGATTGAACACAAATCAAGCTAAGTTGATCATGAGAATCAATTTTCATGGCATCACATTGTGTCCTCAGCGTGTCACAGCCAGCCAAATCGCACATCGTCAAGATTTTAGCGAGCTGGGATTACTCCCAGCGGGTCATTATCCGCCAGGTCCGTCAACCGAATCTCAAAAGAACCTCTCCGCATTGTCTGAATTGGTTAAGAATACAGAGAACCGTCAAACATACAGGCAGTGACAACCTCATTTGAAGAAAAAAATGAACAATGTCCATCTTATATCTCCTTTGGCCAACATTATAGAACCACTTTGCACTGTAAATGTGCAATAAGAGGTAAAGCAACTGGTATTGATGATTAGATCAAGCGTACATATGAATTATAACTTTGATCATTTAGCTCAATCACCTTCAACAACTTAATTTTTTATTTAAATATAGACTGTATGAGGTACACTCCACTATTACCACGTGTTTAACTATGTAAAACTCTAAAAAAGCTTAATTATAAGAACTGAATTTTTTTTTTTAAGGGGATCGATAGTGGTTCCCACCTTCCCCCTTGGTGGTCAGGGGCCGCACACCCCCTCCACCTTGATAATGTACGCCCATACTCACTGCGGGCCAGCTCACGCGCACCTCCAGCGTATCTAACGTAAATGCGGTACCAACAGGGCTTGAACCCATGACCTTGGGGTTGTTAGACAATACCCAATACCACTAGGCCAACACCTTGTTGGTATAAGAACTGAATTAAGTCAAAAGGAAAAAAATAAAATTAAGTGTATATGCATATAGGTGTGGGTGGTGAGAAAAAATAAGAATAATTTGGTTGCACTGTGCACTTCATTGGTAGATAGAATTTGGAGACTTTTAACTTCTGCCTTATTCTCAACTGACAAATGTTACTAAATAAAAATTAGATTTTTAATTTCAATTCTTTAAAATCTGAAAAAGAACAATGCTTCTAAATAAATATATATATATGTGCATTTTTCTGTAGGACACAACATAGGGAGCCAAAAAAAATCCAGCTTCAGCCAAAGGAAATCAAAATATGAGATAAAAAGAGCTCACGGGCTAATTTTTACATTTTAGTACAGGAACTATAATAATACATATAATTTAAAAAGGTCGAATATAAGTTGATGTCATGTGAGGGACTTGCTCATAATTTGTTATCCTTGTATTCTAAGTTACTTGTCTCTAATAATGAATTTTTTATGTGAAAATGGTGTGTTTGTAGCTACTCTTGTAATGATTTTATGATCCATGTAAATTGCAATGGATGACAAATAATTCTATATCCGCTGTGTCAAATGCTACCCAAAGATGAAAATGAAAACTTTTCATTTAGTGGTAGAGAATTCTTCTTATCTAGGTTAGTACAATTTCATGAGCTCAAAACATATGAGATGGGTATACAACAAGATGGAGATTTTGTGGGACGAAATTGAATGTTTTCTTTGAAGGCAGATTGGGTAGAGGAATGTCTGCCTCAATCGGGTAGATTTTAATCACGAAATCAATCCAGTATTAATTCTAGCTACAGTTGGATGAGGTCGTCTGTTTGTTCGCGTAGGTTTTCAAAATTTTCTGGCCTCAGTGTGGGCTATAGGAAGACCAGTCAGCCCAGATAAAAATTCTTCTAATCCGAAGTTTGTCTCCCTCTCCTTTAATTTAATTTCGTTCCATTATAAAAGTTGACAACTTAAATTACATTACAAAGTATGATGATCACAAATGAAGGAAATGGATACCACAAGGCTTTCAAATCATTTCAAAAAATTCATCCCGCTCAAGAGCCACAAGAACATGTAACGGATACAGACATCAAAATTACATTTCGTTTGGTATACATCTATAAGCAGGAACAGGTCACGTAAGAAGGACAGTAGAAACATTCTTATTAACAAGACTAAGCTTCTCGGTGAACCATCTTAATAATAATCTCAAGGAGAGGAAAGCATGAGCGACTAGCTAGCTTCAAAGCTTTTTCTTAGAAGATTTAAAAAGTAGGGAGTGCGTGGCAGAAGAAGTTGAAATTGTTATTAGATTTGGAGTTTCACATAGTTAAACATGTGTACCGTATACATTCTATATTCAAACAAAAAATTAGAGTTGCTGAAGGTGATAAAAATAAATGACCAAAGCTCTAAATCCTTAAGTTTTATTAGCATATGTGCAACTAATTTTGTAACTTAGGAAAGAATGGCACACGACCTATTTCCATTCTCTGTATTTTGATGCCCCTCAACTACAACCTTTAGTTACTTCTTGCACACTTTGTAGAGGAATGTACAGAGCTCATTTTCATCCCTGAATGAGCCTTTATGCTCTCTCTTTCTTTCTTAACCAATTCACAGATAATAATGGGAGCTTCTTTTGAGATTGAGATTACGAGTATGGTGCAGTAGCCTTCTAACAATGACACAGCCGCACTACTCCAAGATCTTGATGAGGAGCGTCGTAGCTAGCCGCGACACTCTGAGGACACACCAGCCTCTATGAGACAAATTGTGATGCCATCAAAATTGATTCTCATGATAAGCTTAGTCACATTCGTGTTCACTCTGCCCATAACCATTCCAAAGATGTTTTCGTAGCCCAAAACAAGACCATCAGCTTCGGACAACTTCTCAGTGGCTATAAAAAGAGCTTTATTCTTCTTCAATGTTCGAAAATGTAAGCTGAATAGTTATTTCTACAATATTTGCATGAATTTCAGTTTTAAACAATTTTCTTAGGTTGTTTTACTGAAGTCCAGTAGAGTTGTTCTGTGTTTTTGGAAAATTAACATGTGTATCTTCTATATGCAGCTGGGAGACTGTCTAAAATCAATGACGTCACATGGAGAGGAAACTCCAACCTGAAGGAACAGAAAAAGGACTAGTAGGAGGATATTATGATTCTGGAGAAAACATCAAGTTCATATTTTCTATGTCCTATGCTTTGACATTGTTGAGCTGGAGTGTGATAGACTATGCTCACAAAGACTGCGCCCTCGAGGAATATAAACATGTTAGAGAACTCATCAAATGGGTTACGGATTATCTTGTGCAAACATTCAACTCCTCCATAACAAACATTGATCGAATTTACAGTCAGGTATGAATTATGTATCTTAATGAAACTAACTCTTTTTTTAAATCATTTGCTTAGCTTTGCAGCATGTGACACACATTTTCCCAACAATGACATTAAAGGTAGGTTGGGCTAAAAACCGATTAGTAGCTACTCTTGTAATGATGTTATGATTCATGTAAATTGCATTAGATGACAAATAATTTTATTTTCACTGTCAAATGTCACCCAAAGATTAAAATGAAAACTTTGCATTTAGTGGCAGAGAATTCTTCTTATTTAGGTTAGTAAAATTTCATGAGTTTAGAACATATGAGGTATACATACATGAAGAAATAATTTAATGATCTAATTAAGTATATTCATAATGTATATATTGGGAGGAGTAAATTGCTGCTTACATATAAAACGGTATAGAAAGATGTAACACTCTTTTTCTTTTCATACTATCAACTTAAGTTAATGGGTGATGCTTCACTACTACAGATGGGGACTTATAACCACGCTTATTTTAACGCTTTCACCACGTTTAACAAGCGTGGTGAATACGACCGTCGTAATTGGTAGAGTACAAAGCATGGTAATAGGTTCCAACCTATTACCACGCTTTTTACTTTAAACGTGGTAGTAAGAAATTTTTATTTTGTTTAAAAAATAAATTACGGATTAATAAAATTCATAATTTAATATATTTTTATTATTTAATTTTCCATAATTCCTAATATAATTTTTTGTAAACAAATAAGAAAACAAAAATGCGATCGGAGCTTAAGATCGGAGCCAGCGACATGCTCCAAACGAGGGATATCGTGGAAGAGATTAAGATCGGAGCTGTGAGGGTGGTCGGAAGTCCGTACAAGAATGGGAAAGTTGGAGTCCAGAAGCTTCTGCACGTGTCGTTCAAGAACAAGGAGACGTCGATTCGCGTGCGCGCGTGAGGTGGAGCGCGGAGGAGACGACCGAGCTTCAGGCTTGCATAGTTCCCGACGAGGCTGTTGGCAGGTGTCGGCTTTGCGGATCGGACCGAGGCCGAATGCGCGGCGTTGCGAGCTTCAAGGAGCTCCAAGATCGTGAAACGCGTTAACCAGATCGAGCCAAACTTGAAGATGGGTACGTCGCGTGTCCGTGGGAGAAAAGGATGCAGGAAGTGCTGGCGGTGTCCAACTCCAGCAACACAGGTGTGGTTCAATGCCGCTCAAGCGCCTGGCGTGTCCGTGTTTTAATATGGACATTTGTCTACTCAAGTTAAAAAAAAGAACGTCTATTACCACGCTTCTTATACCTATTACCACACTTCTAATAAAAAAAGGAGTACATATTATCACGCTCTCTAGTTAAAAGCGTGGTAATAGGTGCTTCTATTACCACACTTTTAATTCAAAATTTGTAAGTCAAAAAAGTGTATTAAATTATATTCGTATACTCTAACGCTATTAAAATATATTTAAATATATTAGAATAATTTACTACTTTTAATATTTATTTTCTTAACATTTATATTTATTAATTTTTTAATTATAATATTTAATTTAAATATGACAAATGTTGATCACCAATAACCACGCTTTTTATCTTAAATGTGGTGATAATTCAACCTATTACCACGCTTGTTATTAGAAGTGTGGTAAATATATAATTATCACCACGGTTTTAACTACAAGCGTGGTTGATAATAATTAAATTTTTATTTAATTTAATTTAAAAGAAAAGCGTGGTAAAAAAATTAAATTGAAAATGATAATATTTTAATCAATTAACCTACTACCACGCTTTAGAACAATAAACGTGGTAATAGACCGAGCCAAAAATGATGACGTCTTTGGCACTATACCTATTGCCATGCTTTTTATCAATAAGCGTGGTAATAGGTTATGCCAAAAGACGGCATCGTTTCTTTATCAGTCTATTATCACGCTTTTGGATTTAAAAGCGTGGTTATAAGTAACGATCAAAATGACTACCATTTTAAACTTAACTTATTACCACGCTTTTCATTTTGAAGCGTGGTAATAGGTATAGCGTCAATTGCATACGCACCAATTACCACGCTTTATTTGATCAATTACCACGGTCATAATAATAAGCGTGGTAAAAAGAAAAAGCATGGTAATTGGAAGCGTGGTGATAGCTCAAATCTGTAGTAGTGCTCTATGTGTTTAAGAGCCTCCAAACAATATCAGTGTACGCATATATTTTGCATATGTATTGCATATATTCTTTGTTAATTGAATTTAGATAGAGTACATCATGGGGATGAATTATATGAATTTGCATTACGTGGTTAGATATGAGGAGAAGTTTTCAAGACATGTACACCGTCAGGCAACATCCATTCCCTAAAATGTGTACCCCATACATTTTATAATCAAACAAAAACTAGATTTACTAAAGGTGATGAAAGTAAATAACCGAAGCTCTAAATACTTGAGTTTTAGTAGCATATGTGCAACTACTTTTGTAATTTAGGAATGAATGGCACATGACTCTTTTTCATTCTTTGTGTTTTGATGCCCTTCCAATGCAACCTTCATTTACCTTTTGCATATTTTGTAGAGGTTATATAATGTACAAATCTCATTTTCTTCTCTGAATGAGCCTTTATGCTTCCCAACTCTCTTTCTTTCTTAACCAATTCACAGATAATTAGGGAAGCTTCTTCTGAGATTGAGCTTACGAACATGGTACAGCAACCTTCAGACAATGATGCACCCGCACTACTTAAAGATCTTGACGAGGTGTGTCGTAGCTGGCTGCGACACGTTGAGGACACACTAGCCTTTAGGAGACACAATGTTGTGCCATGGAAGCTGATTCTTATGATTAGCTTAGCCGCATTCGTGTTCACTCTGCCCATAATCATTTCAAAGATGCTGTCGGAGCCCAAAACAAGATCATCAGCTTCAGACAACTTCTCAGTGACTGTAAAAAGAGTTTAGTTCTTTTTTAATGCCCAGAAATGTAAGCTGAATAGTTATTTCTACAATCTGTGGAGAGTCAATTATTTCTATAATAGTTATTTTTTAACAAAATAAGGTCTTAGTGACTGTGTTTTATTTTTTTTGGTTTATGGAATTTAGATGGTGTGCATTATGGGGAAGAATCCGATGAATCTAAGTTACATAATTGGATATGGGGAGAAGTTTCCGAGACGTGTCCACCATCGGGCAGCATCCAGTCCCTACAATGGAAAAAGATATTCATGCAGGGAAAGATGGAAATAGTGGGACAATGGGTCTGCGAATCCGTACAACATCACAGGAGCATTGGTGGGAGGACCAAATGAGAAGGACAACTATGAGGATGTGAGGAGCTTGAGAGATTCAAGCGAACCTACACTTGCTGTGAATGCGGGATTGGTTGGGGATCTAGTGTCCCTGACGAATAGTGGGGGATTTGGAGTGGACAAGAACAACACATTCTATGAAGTGATGCCCATTACTTAGAGACTATAGAGCTGATGTATTTTACTTGAATGTATTCTACATTTGGTTATGCTTGATGCTTAAGGCTATGAAATGTAGTATTAGTATTGGAACTTGAAGTTTGTATAGAATCATATAATGGAAGTGTTAATCAAATACTATCTGAATTTGCTAGCAACAAGATGGAGATTTTGTGGGAGGAAATTGAATGTCTTCTTTTTCAGGATAAAAAAAAGAAAGGCAGATTAGGTAGAGGAATGTCTACCTTGATAGGTGGACTTCAATCACGAAATCAATTCAGTTTCAATTCTAGCATGGTTGGATGGAGCCGTCCGTTTGTTCGTGCGAACTTGCAAAATTTTTGGACTTCATATAGTGGGCTATAGGAAGACGAGTTAGCCCTAACAAAAATTCTTCTAATTCGAAGTCTCTCTCCATCTTCTTTAATTTAATTTAGTTCCATTACAAAGTTGACAACTTAAATTACATTACAAAGTATGATGATCACAAATAAAGGAAATGGATACCACAAGGCTTTCAAATCAATTCACAAAATTCATCTCGCTCAAGAGCCACAAGAACAACATGTAACGAATTCACACATCAAAATTACATTTCGTTTAGTATACATGTATAAGCAAGAACAGGTCACGTAAGAAGGACAGTAGAAACATTCTTGTTAACAAGACTAAGCTTCTCTGTGAACCATCTCAATAATAATCTCAAGGAGAGGAAAGCATGAGTGACTAGCTAGCTTCAAAGCATTTGCTTGGAAGATTTAAAAAATAGGGAGTGTGTGGCATCTTCACATAGTTAAACATGTGTACCTTTACATTCTATATTCAAATAAAAAACTAAAGTTGCAGAAGGTGATAAAAGTAAATGACCAAAGCTCTAAATCCTTAAGTTTTAGTAGTATATGTGCAACTAATTTTGTAACTTAGGAATGAATGGCACACCACCCTTTTCCATTCTCTGTATTTTGACGCCTCTCCACTACAACCTTCGGTTACCTCTTGCACACTTTGTAGAGGAATGTACAGAGCTCATTTTCATCTCTAAATGAGCCTTTATGCTCTCTCTTTCTTTCTCAATTAATTCACATATAATGATGGGAGCTTCTTCTGAGATTGAGATTACGAGCATAGTGCAGTAGCCTTCTGACAATGACGCAACCGCGCTACTCCAAGATCTTGACGAGGAGCCCGTCCGTTTGTTCGCGCGAACTTTCAAAATTTTCGGACCTCATTGTTGGTTATAGGAAGACAAGTTAGCCCTAACAAAAATTCTTCTAATTTGAAGTCTCTCTCCATCTTCTTTAATTTAATTTAGTTCCATTAAAAAGTTGACAACTTGAATTACATTACAAAGTATGATGATCATGAACGAAGGAAACTGGATACCACAAGGCTTTCAAATCAATTACAAAATTCATTTCGCTCAAGAGCCACAAGATCATGTAACAGATATAGACCTCAGAATTACATTTCTTTCTATATACAACATGTATAAGAAGGAGCAATCATGTAAGAAGGGCAGTAGAAACATTTTTATTAACAAGACTAGGCTTTTGGGTGAACCATCTCAATAATAATCTCAAGGGGAAGAAAGCATGAGTGATTAGCTAGCTTCGAAGCGTTTGCTGGGAAGGTTTAGAAAATAAGGAGTGCATGGTAGAAAAAGTTGAAATTGTTATGAGATTTGGAGTTTTACATAGTTAAACATGTGTATCCCATACATTTTATATTCAAGCAAAAAACTAGAGTTACGGAAGGTGATGGAAGTAAATGACCAAAACTCTAAATCCTTGAGTTTTAGTACCATATGTGCAACTGCTTTTGTAATTTAGAAATGAACGACACATGACCCTTTTCCACTCTATGTGTTTTAATGCCCTTTCACTGCAACCTTCATTTACTTCTTGCACATTTTGTAGAGGTTGTATAATGTACAAATCTCATTTTCTTATTTAAATGAGCCTTTATGCTTCACAACTCCCTTTCTTTCTCAACCAATTCACAGACAATGAGGGGAGCTTCTTCTGAGATTGAGCTTTCGAACATGGTGCATCAACCTTTAGAAAATAATGCAGCTACGCTACTCAAAGATCTTGATGAGGTGCGTCGTAGCTGGCTGAGTGCACTGAGAACACAACAGTTTCTAGGAGACACAATGTAGTGCCATGAAAGCTAGCTGATTCTCATGATTAGCTTAACCACATTCATGCTCACTCTGCCCATAATCATTCCAAAGATGCTGCCGGAGCCCGAAACAAGACCATCAGCTCCAGAAAACTTATCAGTGGCTTTAAAAAGATCTTTGTTCTTCTTCAATGCCCGGAAATGTAAGCTGAATAGTTATTTTTATGATCTATGCAAGGTCAATTGTTTTCAATATAATGATGATGCAAGCTACCAGAAGAGGCTCATTTAGGGAGCAGTGACTACAGTCACTTTTACTAGAGATGAGAGCAGGAGGAACATGTATATCATAAGAAACAAGGACTCATTTGCTCCATATGACTCGTCTGACTACCATGATGAGTATCTTTGGGATACTACATGGTTTTATTTTGTGACAGGGGAGGTCTCTTATCTTTCTCTCGCTACAGATGAAAAATTCCAAGAAAGAGAAGAATATCTAATCATGAATTAGAGTTTCGGATTCCTAGTTGGGACGACAAGGTGCCCGAGGCTATGCTGCTGACACGAGCCAGGATGGCCCTTAGTCTTGCTACCCATTCAAGAAAATGTTGATTGAATATCACAGGCAAACAGAGCTAACAATGTGCTCCTACTTTGAGGAATATAATGTCTTCGATTAGACTAAAGGTAGAGAAGTACTGCATAGTTTTAGCTACAAATGAACAGAAAATTTGATCACTAACTAAACACTTAATTTGTTTCAAATTCGTAGGTGGTTTAATCCAGTTTCAGTCCAAATCACAAGTGCTGTATTTTTAATGTCCATATATGCTGATTACTTGAATGCAGCAGGAGCAATGGGATGGATTTGCGGAGGTGAATTTGTATGCATTGAAAGACTGAAGAATTTCTCATCATTCCAGGTAGTCTATCTTCAATTTATGTTGCTTGAATTGTCATTAGGTTTTGCTGGTTGAGTGTACTGTCCCTTCTAATGTTAGGCAGATTGAATATTATTATATATGTGTCTAACTTAGTGATTGTATTTTGTTTTTTTGGTGTATGGAATTTAGATGGAGTGCATCATGGGAAAGAATCCGATGAATCTGAGTTACATAGTTGGATATGGGGAGAAGTTTTCGAGACGTGTTCACCATCGGGCAACATCCATTCCGTACAATGGGAAAAGATATTCATGCAGAGAAGGATGGAAATAGAGGGACAACAGGTCTGCAAATCCAAACAACATCACAAGAGCACTTGTAGGAGGACCAAATGAGAAGAACAACTATGAGGATGTGAGGAGCTAATTTAGAGATTCAAGCGAACCTACACTTGCTGGGAATGCTGGATTAGTCGGGGCTCTAGTGTCCCTGACAAACAGTGGGGGATTTGGAGTGGACAAGAATAACATATTCTATGATGTTATGCCCATTACTTAGAGGCTAGAGCTGATGTATTCTGCAATTTGTGATGCTTCATGCTTATGAGTATGTAATGTATTGTTCTGTATTAGTATTGGAACTTGAAGTTTGTGTGGAATGGAATTGTTAATCAAATGCTATCTGAATTTGCTGGCAACAAGATGGAGATTTTGTGGGAGGAAATTGAATGTCTTCTTCTTTTTTTTTGGATAAAGAAATGGAAGGCTGATTGGGTAGAGGAATGTCTGCCTCAATCGGGTGGATTTCATTCACGAAATCAATCCTGTGTCACATTAGTTCTTGAAGACACTTACTAATATTGAAATAGGAATAATGATGATTCCTCAGCAGTGCTGGTCTATTTACAATAGGAGAGGAAGAGCCTGTCACCCTATGTTTTTCTACCTTGTCATGCCAGCGAGGGCATCCAGAATCTGAAATAGGAATTTCCGCCTATTAGCTGGTTAAGGACAGAAATTCATCTCTTGCTTCGGCGCAATTTGTCTTTAGCTGTAAATTTTCTGAGCTCATTCTTTTCAGTTTTTTTGTTTTTTGATTGAGCTGCCTCTATGAAATCTTAATGTTGTAGCTCATTACTTGTATATTTTTCACAGCTGTTATTTCTAATATTGGATATATATCATATTCTTATTTCTTACAAGGTACTAATGTAGTTGCATTTCTTATGTTTCAATTACTGAAGATTTTCTGTTTAGCATGCGAAAACACTGAATTATTATAAGTTGTTTGTATCTAATCTGACAATTTGATCTTTATATTTGAATACATAGTTGTCTGCCCTCGTCACATAATGCGAAGTCAAGTCATTTTATATTAGGCCAAGAGATAGGCTCGCTGGCTTGCTTTGCCTTGGAGGTCATTACATAAGTGATCTTTTATATTGTTTTTTTGGCATAGAATTAGGATTGTATGACCTTAATCTATAATCAGTGATCGTAGTTTTCTTTGCATTAATAAGGGTTGATTTTGCCTCTCAATAATTTGAGATTGAACTTTGATTGCCTTACAACTCAGTAATTTGAGGGTTTATGTTTCATTGTACATGATGAATAAGTTTATACTTCTTCTTTTTTTCTAACATCAGTTTGTTGATGTTTTGATCAGATTGACCAAAATGTGGAAGTTGACGGATAGGTTGACTTGTCTATTACGTATAATCAATGTTTCACTTTGTTATGAATGGAAGAACCATTGAGAAATTTTTTTTTGTAACAGATATAGTATGAGAGGTTAAAGATATCACCAAACTTTGTGTTGGAAGTTTCAGTGCTCTCTGAAAGTGAGAAGTTATTAGCAGGTTAACGGGGTATGTTGAATGAGAGAAGATACCGGATATAACAAATTGGAGATGTATAATACATTCGTAGGAAAGGACTCAGCATCTCTTACTTGCTGGCGAACTGAAGTCTTCAGTTTTTAGGGTTTGCTGGTTTGTAATATCAAATTTATCACTGAACAGTGACTTGAGTCTCTCTTCTCAGTTACTGGCGTAAATTGGAGCTTTATATAACACTTGAGTTAACTTTGCAATGTTGCAGCTTCTGTCCATCTGGGTGTGTTCCATTGTTGCTTAATCTCTTCATCTTTCTAAGACTGAAATTTGAAACATTACAGAGCTTGTTGTAGATGGGTTCCACAGCTAGCATTCTGTGTAAACAACTGGCGGTCATGAATAGTGTTGCATTGTCGATCGTACTATTTGTTTTAGTGTTTAGGTTTCAGTTGAGCCACAGAGACCAGATGCTTTGCATATTCTTGCATGCAGGTGCACTCTCAACCGTCGCGTCAGTTCCAATGGCACCTCCATTGGACCATTTATTACTCTCCAAAGTGTAGGCATATCAAATCAAAAACTACTCGATCTGAACTGGTTTGCCGAGGCGGATAAGTCAGGCTTTGGCATAGTCTTGGTCGTTGACTGCAACCTCAAAGACTTGGTCTGGTTTTCATGCATACTAAATCACATCAGTGATTTTCTTATGGGATGCAGGGATTTGAGTTTAATATAATATCTTCTCCGGCTCATTTATGGGAATATATCAATATATTCTTCTTGATATAATATCCTATAGGAATATATCAGTATATCTCACATAATATCTACAAGCACACACACATATATATATATTTACTTACATCTTCTCCGAGTGTGTGTCTCATTCTGCAGAAACAAAACCATGTCTGACATGAAGAAGAAGCAGCAGCAGCCAACTGTGCTATGTTTCATTCTCGTGCTCCTCTTAACCTTGTCTCAGCATGGTTAGTGTTTATGGTTTTTTTTAGAATAGAATGTTTGGTTATCCTATGACATTGTACGACAACATGGCCTTATTTATATATGGTCGGCTACGTACGCAGGCACGGAGGGAAGGGTGACGTTACATGATGATGATTCAAGATGTGCAACAATGCCAGGCTGCGTCCGTAATCCCTCAATTTGCACGATTTTCTGCGAAGCCAATTACAAGGGGTTTTATCGCATCCCAGTTTGTCGGGATTCCACATATTGTTGCTGCATTTAGCACCTTGTCAGCAAATATTATTGTCCATGATTTCATCTATGTGACAATATTATATAATGAATCAGAATTATTATTATTATTATTATTTTTGTTTGCAACATATATGCTGTCTGGCTATTATTTGAAATTTACTTGATGCTACAATTGTCATGGGTTGATGGTTTGGAGGAGACATGTTCTGAGAGATTAATATGTTTTGGGGAAAACGGAGATGTCGTAGAGTGACATTGAGGTGTGTTTGGTTTAGGGAAAACTTGGTGGAAAATTCATAGAAAAATAGTAAAACACTCTTTGTTTTGTTAAAATTTTCAATTTAATTTTTCAACTAATTTTCTTTCCTTCCAATTCTCTTCCAAATTTTCCTTTCCACTAAATTTTACCTAGACCAAACACACCCAAAAGGAATTCATCCTTAGGTGTTAAAAATTCATAGTAAAATACTATTTATTTTGCTAAAAAATTTCACCTAATAATGGAATCCCTCTCACTTGTTACCCCTTGATCCTCCTCACTGTAAAACAAAAAATCGAATCAGCTACACCACAGAATCAAACTGTAGCATCGCATCAAAATCTCTAAACTGGTTGGGTTTGAATTACATCCATGGAATCTTCATACCTGATGACAATTAAACATTTGAATTATAGACAGTAATCATGCACTGATGGATTTCAAATAAGAGAGTGGAGATTGACAACCAGCATGTGAATTGACAAGGTTTGATGGCTTGCTTAAGGTCGTCGTAGTTTGGTATCCGTGGTGAAAGTCGGGCATTTCTGCAGTTCACAGCTTCCAAATGTGCAGCAAAGTGGAAAGTTCCTAACTGGTAGTTCGCAGTTTCAAAGAATATTCAAAGAATAAATCGTCATACTAACCTTTAGTTTGCTCTCTCTTCCAAGTAATCTTCTCCAGCTTCATCCCTCAGATGTAAACGGATCTCAGACACCCTCGTCCAAGAGGCTCATTTCATGTATCTTCCGAAACTGCAAATGCACCATCAGAATTGGACTCCCACACGTACCTGAAAAGAGGATTCATATTATATTTATTGGATACAACAAACTTGAAACCACACAACATAAATGAACTGAGAAATTTAATAAAGGCAGAACCCAGCGGAAGACTTACTGCTTGTCATTATTATGTTTGCTAATGACTTCAAAATAATCAGCAACCAGATAGACCTGAGTAAAATCCAACACTGAACTACCCAATAAAATTGAGGTCATGCTCGACAAATGCTTCGCAAAGGAAATTTACAATATTGTCATCAAGTAATCCACAATCAAACCTTTAAGCGCATGTTATGGAAAAGAAATCCTCAGCTTTAAATTAAATATTACCTGAAGTTCCAGACTTGCAATGGTTCCTAGGTTCTTGATTAGGTCTTCTTTGTACCTTCATCACGGATGGATAGAACTTTCTTATCCTTGTCTAGCTTAATCTACAAAACAAGTACAAACTTTTATCAGATCAGATCACATCTAATACAACACTATATATATCATGCATCCAAGAATCGAGAATTTTTTTTTTTTAAAAAAGTTCGAGACTCAAGAGAATTTAATACTCCTTAGCACAATCAGCAAAAGGTCACCAACCTGGATGTCAAGCTTGGCACTTTCACCTTCGCCCGACACCTCCTTGTCATTTAAGGAGAGGAACCGGATCTGGAAACGCCGGACTAAACAACAGACTCAGATTCCAAAAATGAGTAATACATGCTACGCCGGAAAATATTATTAGAAATTTGCTCAATCCGTCATGTGAAATTCATCAGATCAAAATCAATGTGAACCCTCTTCATCATAGAGGACAGGTGATCTAGCAATTCGTATATTAATTCAGAGCAATAGTGTTGTTTATCCGCTACATAAAAATGGTGAGTTTGGTTGTTGACGTCAATCCAGCTAAGCCCAGGAGTTTTTCGAAGTCCTTTTACCTTCATCATTGTTCTCACTTTGGCCACAACATCCCACTTTCTAGACAAAGCACATACATTTGACAATGAAACATAATTCGAAGGGTTTTCCGGCTCCAAATGAATTAGGACACCATATGCCAATTCTAGCGTTTCTGAATCTCCATAAGCAATACAAGCATTGATCAGAGCGCCCCAGACACTCGGTCCTGGTTTGATAGACATGTGTTGAACAAAATCCAGAGCGTCCTTGAGCTGGCCTGCTCGGCCTAACATATCAACCATGCACGCACATGCTTCCAACGATGGCTTCATTCCATACTCATTAATCGCTGTGTGATATACATCAATCCCCTCCTTCACCAAGCCAGACCTACTACAGGCAGAAAGAACCCCTATAAGAGTTATCATATCCGGTCTAATTCCATAACCAAGCATTTTGTAAAAAGTGTACATAGCATCTCGACCGCGTCCATGCATTCCAAAGCCAGAAATAACTGAACTCCATGATATTGAATCTTTTAGAAAGTTCTCATTCTCAAAGACCCTCTGAGCATAGCATATACTCCCACACCTGAAATACATATCAATAAGCGCATTAGCAAAGGAGGTAGCAGAATTCAGCATTCTCCTCATGGAATAGCCGTGAATTTGCTTCCCACCAATCAGACCAGCTAGAGAGCTACAAGCGGGGAGAATGCTTACAAGCGAAACTTTATTAGGTGGAATACCATCTCTAATCTGCATTTCTCGAAAAAGAATCACAGCCTCATCAATATGTCCATTACTTACATAACCATTTATCATGGCCGTCCAAGCAAAGACATTCCTACTCTCCATTCGGTCAAACACCTGCCTAGCAACCCAAACCTCACCACACCTACTATACATATCAACCAAAGAGCAGCCTAAATGAACATCTGAGCTTGAACTCAAGTCTTCACTCCTAACAATATAACTGTGGATAACCCTCCCATAACCGCTTTTGCCGCATATCGGGAGTAAGCTCGATAGCGTATAAACATTTGGCCTCACTCCATCCATATCCATAAGCCTAAACAACCTTGACACTGTTGCAATAGTCTCAAGTTCCCCTGACAGGGCATACCCATTAACCACCACATTCCATGAACTCAAGTTTCTGACAGGCATTTCATCAAACACCTTCAAGGAATCACAGAAGGACCCACATTTCAAATACATGGACATTGCGGAATTGGCAACAACCACATCAAGCGCAATCCCAGTCCTGAAACACTTTCCATGAACGTATTTCCCAACTCCAATATCCCCAACTTCCCCAGAAACCTTGCAAAGGGTTGAAAACGTGAAATCATCCGGACAAACAATCCCCTCACACATCTCACTGAACAACTGAAAGGCATACTCATGCTCACCGTTCCTCACATACCCGTTAATCAACGTGTTCCACAAGTAGACATTTTTCTCACGCACACTGCCGAAAACCACCTTGCCTTGACCTGGGTTTTGACAGGTGGCGTACGAAATTATGAGCTTTGTAACGATAAAAGGGTTCTGATGAAGCTTCCAGCACATAATTTGCGCGTGGGACTGTTGTGTGAGTTTCAGAGATTGGCGCTCAATTGCGAGCTCGAGACAATGAATGAGAGCTGTCGACGGCTCAACATAAGTAGCTGTAGCTGTAGCAGAGTAACGAAGAAGCAACTTCGTGGCAGGGATGAAGCTCATCACCAACGACCACTCTGAGTATTCGTCTGCACGCAGGACTCGGGGGAGGAGATGAGCAGAATGGGATGAAGTTTGCAGGGATTAAAGTTAAAACGGCGTCGTTTTTCCAAATCTTTGAATGGGTTTACATGCAACAATCTGATGAAGGCGAATGTGCAGAGGAGGATCTTGGACTGGGCGCTGGGGGTTTTGAAGAGGTTGTTGGACTTGAGGGCAGTTCTCTGGGACAAGCTGTGGCTTGATATGATGGGTAAGATTTTAGGTGAAGGCTCAACATTTTAGGCTTGTTGGTTCGAGGCAATTCACTGGGTTGCTTATTGCTGTATGGTGAGGTCTCCTGTAACACAGTGTGAATGATTTAGATAAATATTTCTCGGCAATCTCAAATGATGATGGTTTAACAAGTTGTTGGCTGTTATGATGACTTAAGAACTAGCTAGTTCCTTTCATTCTGTTATACTATTGCTGACAAACTTTATTGACAGATACTGATTTGCATGCATAGTGATGCTTCCTGGGACATTGTATCACACTTCCATTTCATTGTATCACGATCCCGAATACGATGTGTTTGTTTTAGACTTTCTGAACTTTTCAATGGGTTGCTTTTCTTTTCGTGAATATTGGCCTGACATGAGTAGTTTTTGGCTGTGTGTAAGATTTTGTCCATCTGCTTCACCTCCTTCCTCCAACTTCCAGAATAGAAAAAATTGAGTAAGCAGGCTGTCCACAGCGGCTGAGACTTGTTTCACTCTCTCCGACCAGAACACCGACATTGAGATTTCATTATCTTCAATTTCTCCAGCAAACATCTACATTGTTTAAAAGTCCGTTTTATATTTGATTGTTGGCTATATGATCATTTGTCTTCTCCTCCTACTTTGATTTACTTTTTCATTTTTCTCTGTTTAAGGACAACGAGATCATCTACTTGCCCTCTCAATATGAGATACCTTAAAACAGTATCAAGATGTTGAGCAATGTGCCTCGCCAACTTTGCAATGGCTGTACAGATAAAAACCCTTTGTGAACCATGATAACACAATCTGCTAACTTTGGAGAAATTAATAACCCGCCGTAACTTTATCTTCCTCATCAGAAACCTCTTCTTCGTGTTCTTCCTCACTGTCATCATCTTCTTCAATCGTTAATGACACTGGGTCAGATTCCACCTTTCACAGCTTGAATGAACTCTTCTACAAACGTCGGATCTGCACCTGCAAAAGTTGTCCGTCCTGCAGTCAGAGTAAATAAAATCATTGTCAATACTTCATAACAGTCATGAGCCCATAATATGAGCAAATCATTGCTCTCAGTTAAACAGCCACTGCAAGCCGTGTAATATAAACTGAAATACTGTACCGATCACTACGGGTCTTCTCCATCAAAAAAGGTTTTTTTTGATAGATGACATGACAAAAACCCATAATCAACCAAATCAGGCTCCAAATACACTCTTCACTGAATTAATGCTGTCACCTTTGTTGTGCGGAAGCGTGTAATATAACAAGTAAATTATTGAACAACTAATTGCAACGAATGGTTCCCAGGAAAGATTGGGGAGACACAACGGTCTACTTCAGAATATCCAATCTCCTAGACAGAACCACCCTTCAGAATATCCCCAGGTATTCCTAGACAGGATATTCCTATGCAATTAAAAGCACAATAACCACTAAAATTATACTACCAAAAAGAAAGCACTAAAACAATAATAAAAGCAAGAACACCAAATTTAACGAGGTTCAGCCAGTGGGGCCTACGCCCTCGGACACCAACACAAAATTTATATTTCACTCAAGAAATATTACAGAGGGGGAAAGAGTATCCTTTAGCTTACTAGAAGATAGTAGCTTAGGATTGGTGTGTTTAGAAGGAGGACAGGAGAGCTTCTTATATATGGTTAGGGAGAAACCATATTCCCTCCTAATAGGCGATGTGGGATTGAGCCACATCCCACAATCTCCACCTTGGCGAAATCCAACATCCAAAACTTCATACTTTTTCTCCGATTCAATCTTTTGGC
>NQLW01000055.1:4247229-4260129 GCA_002312845.1 Kalanchoe fedtschenkoi
AAACATGAAAAGTTGAATGTACACACAACCTAGGATCCATAGGATCCTAGGACAAAGACGACTACTCACTACGCATAATTGAAATAACAATCATAAAATAATTATGAAAGTAAAACAAGAATGGTAGAAGAAAGCTTAGTCTCTTGAAGCTCCAACTCTGAACGGAATTCGTCCCTCTGGCCCTTCTGGCAGGAAGATGTGGAGTGGTGCAGGCTTGTTAGGTTTTGAACCTAGACTTATATTTATAGTTGATATGTCACCTTAGGCTATTCTCTGTAGGAATTCTATTGCCAAAAGGGGTACTCAAGAAGACTTAGAAACTGCTTTTTTTGGGCCCGCCACGCGTCGGCACGGTCTGGTTCGAGTTTCCAACACAGGGTGCATGGTCCGGATCGTGGACCGACATTCAGCACGATCTGGATTGAGCGCCGACATTTGACATGGATCGTGCTTGTTTGTGAAGCACGGTCGAGATCGAGTTTTTATTCTGCATATTTACAAATTTGCCCCTGAACTTCTTCTTTTGACAATTTGACCTGAACTTGGCTTTTTGTCCGATTTTAACCTAGTTTGCACTGTTTTCATCCTTTTCCTCTTCCAAAGCCAATATTCTTCATATTTAACCTACAAGAGACAAAATCAACTATAAATTACGCATAATCGCTCGGAAACGACTTAAATATCTCAAGTATAAGACCTAAAATAGGATAATCTATTACCCTATCACTCACCATTTAGGCGATGATACCTTTCGAGTTTGAACCACACTTAGTATCCAACTTAAGCCCTCAAAGGAAACAAATGAAATATTTCATCTTGAATCTTAAGCCTTTGGTGTGAAGGAGTTCACTGAAAATAAAAGATACAAGCTATAAAAGTAATCTACAAGGTGGACATGTTATGGCCATTTGTCATGATCTTGTGTCATGAATGTATTCGAAAAGGAACCCTCTTCTCTAATTATGGTCTCTTAGTAGCATTCACTAGTTGGGCTTCTTCAAAGAGCATTGCAAAATCTCATCAATTTTAACTTTGACCCCATTTAGAGTGTTTGACTCTTACTTTATTTGCAGATTTCAATAGCAGTTGACTTTTTCAAGGATAGACTCCAATACTTATCATCTTATTCCATTTAGGTGTACAAGTCAAGCGAACAACATGTTTATACCACAATGAACCAACTTTGTGGAGTTTCCGTTCAATTGGTTTGTTTGCTACTGCATGTGACTCTAAGTGGGCTCATAACCTCATCCCCAGTCATGAGTTTCTGAACTAGCATGCACTTTAGTATCATACTCAATGAGTTTTTTTTACATCGTCTTTATTTATAAAGCCAAAGACAATAACCCATACAGAGACCAGTCCTCGATCGAAGTATTTCACTTTTTAATTATGACCAAAGAAATTTCAAACAAACATCCATATAAGCAGTCAATTTTTATTCCAATAGCATCCAACATACATAACCTAGATTCAAGAATTGAGTGAGTTAGCCAAGTCTGCTATCTTGACTTTCGAGTAACTACAATATCATCAAAGGTAAACCATACCCATTATAGCCGTTGCTATTAGAATTCTTAGCTGTCCAGCTTGCATAACTATGTCTCGTGATGCAATTCAATGTTCATGGAATCCTTACGATAGCAAGAGCTCTATCTAAAGTCTTATAGTATGTAGTCAAAGAAAAATGAAAAGTATATAAGATGCTCTTTAAATTATAAGCGATAAAATCACTGACAATAACTTTGACAATCCTACCTGTTAAGCGTCTTAAGATTTCATCTAATTTGCCTTCGAGAAAATTAAAACTGTTTACACTTTGCCCCCTCACATTTTTCATCATTTCCACAAGTTAAGGAATGGAATCATTCATGGAAATTGAATTAGGTCCTAAAATATCCTGAGATAATCTCATTTTTCATGAGATGCACATTATCAAAGATTGTGAAAGCATGGTGCTCAACAGTAGTGTTCACACCTATGATGAAATTTTGATTCGATCAACAAAAATCTCATAGCATAGTATGTGACCATATAACCTAAAAGACAATATTAACAGTTTTCACCCAAAACAAATTTCTTTTATACTTAAAAACTATCACTTAAACTGGATATATAGTTTCACATGCAAAAGTATTTCAAGTTAGGTATCCTTTCTTTCAGACTTAAAAATAATATTTGGCCTTTATGTTTTTTTTATAATTAATTTTTTATTGATACCGAAGTGCAGCAAACTAGCCCGTTCGGCAAGAGGGTGTTCGATTACAATCCATTACAATTAATGCTCGGATATGAGAATTAAAATTTTGCAAGGATGAAGAAGCTAAATTGCCCGACATGATAACTCAGATGCAGAGTTTCAATTCAAGAACAATTAGGTAAACTCAAGTCAATAGAAGACAATTAAATATTTATAAAGGTTTTATACTTCTTTATCCGCAATCACATTGGATTGATGTGAATATGAAGGTATATCCCCAGTTCATATTCACCTCTACCAAATCTTATATACTTGACTACTTTGTTTATTTGATTTTCTGCTTCATTCGTAAAGGAAGTAGTCTCTCAAAAACTTGAATCCGTATGAGAAAGCAGAAACATGTAGCACTATCTGCTACATTACAAAAGTGATAACATATTTTCTTTAATTTTTATAGCACACAATCTAATTTATAAATGTCAACAAGCATTAAATCAACTAATTTTAAATCCCTTTCCATCAAACAATTGGGCTTCAAACATGATTTATTTGCAACATAAATGATAATTAATAAATTTTCAATGGTGGATCAAATCAATATAATATTTATCACACCTTTACCAGATTTGTCATTCACAAATCTCAACTCATGATATTCATAAATATCATAAACATCCATGCATGTAACTCAAGCACATGAATGCATCATTAAACTAAATTTATCAAATAACATGAATAGACTTAACGACTTAACTTTAGATAAATAAAAATGGTTTATTTTATTTTTAGTGGCATCATAGATATTCAATCAAAATAGCCATCAAATTAAATTTGCATATACTGCTTTCAGGTGAATCCCTAAGAACTAGAATAAGCTTTACACTTGGATTCACCAATCACCGTATGTGAATGTTGAATATAACTCATATAACAAATAAATGGACATATGTCAGAGAGAAGATCCATTAGGGGTAATGCATGACGTGCCTACGGGTATAGGATGGAGCCCCGTAGTATGGTACGTGAATGATTTAATAAATTTGTACCTAGGGTTATTATTATCTATATCATGTATCCGTAACCTAATTGATGACACTCTCAATAATAAATAACCACTTATTGCTTCAAGGACATAAACATACTGCCAAACCTTATTAAATATTGTGTGCTTTTACTAAGTTCTTCTTGTTAATTAGCCAGTATTCTCAACATTAAGATTGTCGGTACATACTCAGTAGTTAATTTCCATCATTCATCTAATATTTTCTTATTATGAAATGAGAAATCAAATATTGAACAACCTTAAATAAATCATAATGCTAATCAAGACTCATAGATACTTAGTCTTGTATCCATTAAAATTAATATGCATCTAAAATTTTGTAATATATGTATCATAGAGTCTTTTGCATCAAGACACATACAAAAACATTGGAAGGATCGCAACAACATCATTGATAGCTGCTCTAATAATCAAAGCTGCTATAACAACAACACAAACACATCATACAGGCGCCACAATGCAGCCCACCAACGCAGTCAACTACTATAGCTGTTTGGTGACAGGTGACGGTGTAGTATTTTGACACATCGTAAGTGAGGACTCTAATACAAATCAAATAATATTTATAATTGGTAAGACTTCATGGTGACAGATGATTGTTAATTAGATGAACATTCATACTTAGTACAAATCTAAGCCAACACTTTGTCACTTCATGTTGACATCCTATACTAAGCATGATAATTAATAAGGTACGATCTAATGAAATTTAGCAACATATATTGATGAGCCGAATGCGGAGTTGTTCGCAGTGACCTTATCTCATCATTGCTTCCAACGTTGAGTAATTCTCGTTATGGTATGTGAGTTCTCATTGGCCACTCATATAAGTTAAGCAATTGTTATAATACGATAAAAAAAGGAATATAACAAGAAGATATAAGAATGAACTTACTTGGATAAAGCATCTTTACATGGTGGCTAGGGTCTGTGAACCCTAGGACCCGAGTTCATTACTAGTTCGTGGTCTCAAATTTAGCCATGAAGAGAAGAGAGACTCGCTACAAAAACTATAACTACAAAACTATAAAATATAGAGAGAGAGATGCTCTTTATATGATGAATTTTAATCATTTAGAGTTTTTGTAACTTATGTAACAAGTATATGTATGATTGTGACTTAAAGGAAGAATTTGAATGTACGTGAAAATGATTGTATTATATCTTATGGTACAAGAGAACATAAATGATCGAACCTCATGTACAAGATTCTAGCATACGTGATTAGTGAAGTCTAGTAGATATTTTTTCAGATTGGTATTAGGTCTTCAAAAAGTAGTAAAAACACAAATAATGTTTTGAATATCTTTGTTGAGTGTAAAGCTAATGTCACAAACTTTACTCACGCTTTTAAAGAGAGTTGGCAACAAAATGAAGTTGAAGAGGATTTCTATCGTAGCCAAACTAAGCTTGCATATCTTATCAAGACTAGCAAGATCTTGAAACAAGTCATTAGATATTTATACACATAAGCTTCATCCCGCACTGATATCTTGATGGCTTTGCTTTCATTCCATGAAGGCTTTTAACATGAAAAATATGACAATGATTCTTGATTAGTACATGCTCAAATGTTGGACGAAGGATGAAAGAAAAGTAGCTTATGCCCATCATTATAGCTTGCAAATGTTGATTTTGACCCATGGGCAATGTATTATAATCTTGTAATGAGAACCAAGTCAAATACTTAAGTGAGGCAAATACTTTTGTCTGCATTGAGTAAATGGATGCTTTTAATGGTACTTGTTTTCACTTGCTAATAAGACATAGTATGATCCTCTACATAATTCACAGTTCAAAAAATTTAATTTAATATCATTGTGAGAATTTAAGGTAATGTCATAGTTTAGCTTGATCCTCACATCATCTAATGTTCTAATTAATCCCATCACATAAATTAAACCAGACTCTTTTGAAAATGATCTTTCTTATGCATTTTTCTTTATGAATTATTAACTCAATCGACACGTGTGCCACAATCATATTCTAATGATGCTTAGTAAGATGACGTTTGTGTTACATCAACACTCTCATACATCTTATTTTCATAAATTTTCACTCATATTATAAAAAAACATTTCACTACACTATATGTGGTATCCAGTGTCATACTATATTTTTTCATATTATATTAATTACCGATTTCTTGAATGTACTAAATATTTAATTATTTTTAATTATTTATTTATTTTCCTGACATTTATATGCTTACAAAATATCCATTCTGTTGTATTATAGAGGATTAAATGTGATATCAATTTCTTCTAAAAAAAATGTCTTAAATTTTGTTCCACAAATATGCACGATATTTGCTATCATGGATAAAGCAAATATTAAACATGATAATTGTTCTACCATAATGTTAATTGTCATACTATTGATAATTAATTATTTTGAATATTTTAGATAGAAACGTGATAATTAATCCGAATGTCATAAACCGACTCCAAAACCAAAATAAATATGTGAGGTAATTTCTGCTGTCACAATTGCTGCTGAATACAAAACAAAGCTAGAGCTTTCAATTATATATTATTTGTAATTTTTAGGTCCATCCCTTTCATAGTTTATATGTCAGACTCACTTTTATTTTGGGTGGGATGGTAACAATTTTTGCCATACACATACATAAAAAGTTTTTTGCTTTGACCATGGTTAACTTATATGAAGTGCATAATCTTTTTTAAAAAAATTATAAATCATCTACTATGGGCATCTAGAAGTTTAAAAGTTTGATGAGTATGATAAATGCATCTATAATTTCTATGAAAGTGCGTGATGATTTTTATTTTTATCTTTATGAGTAGATTTAATTTGACCATCGATTGCACATTATACTCATACAATTATGCTATATTGTCAGAGATGAGCAAATTCAGTGTAGAGCAGCATCTTTCATATCTCGCAAGTAACTTTAGATTAATGAATATCAAACTTCATTCATTGGTTCTTTGTTGGATGAAGGTGTCCACATGGATTGACGAGGCATAAAGTTTAGAATTACAATTCATGAATTTTACGTTTAGAGAAGAGGACAAGCTATAATGAGTAGCTATGTCTCCGTATTTTTGTTTCTCATTTCGATCGTTTGTTTAATATTTTCAATTTGAAGGTGATCATTGCAATCACTTGCGTCTCTTTTTATGTCATCAATAAGATATTTGAATACAAAACTTTATGGAAAAAAATACAGAAATAAAATGAAATTAGTTGTTCTGAAAAGATAATTTTTAATTCAAATGTAGAAGAGATTATTAGTAGTAAATTGGGAAGAGAACTGAATTTTCAAGTTGTAAGCAATGGGCAAGATGCTTATAGGTTGGGGTTTAATGTTAGATGAGATAAGCAATCTAGTTATTGAGGGACTAAAGCACTCTACAGCAAACATATAATTGTGCCAACCAAGGGTTCATGAATTGATAACGATCAGATAAGTGTAGATAGATATGATACATCTGAAATAAGAATATGATGTGAACCCATCAGTTTAACAAAAATTTAAATAGAAATTGGAAAGTAAAGTTTCTCGGCGAAGAATGTAATCAATAACTTTTTAACAATATTAATTTTTGACATTATAAAGAATAAACACCGAAAATATACAGGCATCCAACCACTAGCATGAGACTTAGAACCCGAGACCGTGCGAATGACGGGTGGCACTCCTTGTCACTTGACCACCACCCCTGGTAGCATGTAATCAATAACTCGCCAAATCTTGTGAGAGACATTTTTTTAAATCAGCACAAGCCATCTCAAAAGACAAATGTGAATTGATCAAGCAAATGGTAAATTCGGAAATTTGGCAAATTAATGGATACTCAATATGCCCCATATTGTTGGCGCTGCGCAAATTTAGGATCTCTACAAAAAAGGGTTATAATCATTGATCGGTGAAGAAAATGTCTAAGATTAAGAGTGAAGATGCAACAATTCTGTTGAATCATTAAAAATAACTTCTTTCTGAATGTTTATTCTGCTAAGATGCAGAATTTAATGCAGATGGAAGGATGTTAATTTTTTTCCAAAATACAAGACTCAAAGAAGATTATTATTACTTTGGAGATGTGAAAATGTTTGGTGCAATTTACCGAAAAAATAAAATGATTGAATTTTACCTTTTTACTGATATTATTAATCGTCACATGCAAAATGTAGTATTTAATCGTGCATACATACGAGTTGAGACAGTGAGAACGTTTATTTGGCTCTCTAAATATTCGTAGAGTTACTGGATATGAAGCATTCAACAATAGTTTTTATAGATGGAGATCAAGCATTGTTTAAAGTGATTGGAGAGATTTTTTTATCACACTCGTCATCGATCATGTTTGTGGCATATCTTGATGAATGCTCACTCTCATCTCAAAAATCTTTAATTTTTTTGAGTTTTTATAGCTTTTGTAACAAGTACATATATGATTGTGAGTTAAAGGAAGAATTTGATTAAGGGTGAAAATTGATTGTATTATATCTTGAGATACAAGAACATGTATGGTTGAATCTCATGTACAAGATTCGACATAAGTGATTAGTGAAGTCTAGTGTAGATACTTTTCAAGCTGGTGTTTGGTCTTCACAAAGTAGATTAAAAGCGCGAGTAATATTTAGTGAATTTCAAAATAAATATATGGATGGTTTTAGTGCTTTATCCTTCATCGATATCATATGGGAGGAATCATATACAATTTCGAAATTAGGCTGCAAAGCATTTGAATCAAATACGTGGCTTTGCTTTCATTCCATGAAGGCTTTTGACATGACAAACATGAGAATGCATGATTTCTGATAAGTACATGTTGAAATGTTGGATGTAGATGCAAGAAAAGTAGCTTATGCCCATCATTATAGCTTGCAAATGTTGATTATGACCAGTAGACAATATACTGTAATCACGTAATGAGATACGCATATATTCTTGTAATGAAAACCAAATCACACGCTCGATTGAATAAATTGTGTCATGTCACATGTGGTTTGTATCATGTCAGCTTATTCTTCTTATAATTTACGTTGAATAAATCTTTCATATCACTTTGTACATTGACTCACTTATCTTATAATAAGTTTTATACTTTTTCATATTATATCATTTATCAATTTATTAAATGATTCATATAACAAATACAATCAATATTTTAATATTTAACTACAAGCATTTACACCGTAAAAAATCCGCCCCAATTTAATTTAAATTCATAATCAATATGTGGTGTTTACAAGTAAAAAATACAGAATAGAAATAGTTATGATAGTCTTATATTGCGTTTTTAATCATAAAGCATCGTATAAAGTATAGACATTATGTGTCTCTTTTAAGTTACAAATTTCATATATTATTCACAAAGTGCATCATTTGTGTGTGTGATACTGTGTTATGTCAAACAGTCATGAACTGCTCTCACTTCCCAAATAAAGTTTATACTCTCTGCCATAAATCTGTGAGGAAGGTTTACGCAACTGAATCCACATTGGACAAATAAACTTTTAATTTCATGTATATTTTTTCCATTATTTGATTTTGAAATTTGTTGGGACTGCAACATTATTATGATGGTGTTGTGATGAAACCAATTTAAGGATTTCGAGCACAGTTGCGAGGACCGAAATACAGGACGCGAGTAGGAAGATTGAAGACGAAGACATGATTGGCTTGTGCCAGAGCACGAATGATGGAAACGTTGTCTTCATTAGTTGGGCTTATTCCCATACAGACATGCTCTCTACCTCTGTTGCCTTCCCACACTACAAATGCAATATCACCCTGCAGCATCAGATTCACACCTCCAGCAAAATGGAAGGAGACTGTGGGAAGATGGTTGTACCCTTTGAATGGTGGATTCCTCCTATAGCAGAGATCAAGTTGTCCCCTACTTCTTCCTATCCGCAAGCTGCTATCAGCTGTTGCCAAGTGTTGCATCATCTGTTGCTTTAGGATGTTGTAAGCTGGTCGGGAGATGAAGGTGAAACCCGTCCCGGTATCGATGATGCATCCACCTTTGTTAAAACCCGTCTTTGCAAAATAGGCAGATGGGATGTTGAGTCTCCTGCCGTTTATGCTTATGTCCTGTAGGTCGACGTAGTAGAATGGTTCCCCAGCATCTTTCCGAATGGAAAGGCGTTGCAAACCGGTGATTCTGGGGGCATCAGAACCGAATCGGAGAATGGTTGACGCTTGTCGAAACCTGTCGTTGGTGAGAGGTGGCAAGCAGTAGGAAAACCTTCCCTGGCTATGCCCAGTTACCTGGTTCACGAAAGAACGAGTGCCAAAACTCATTCCAAAAACTCCCGCCTCCCCAGTAAACTCTTTCATTTCGTTCTGGTGGCCGCATCCGATCGCCACCCTCACCATCTCCTCTCTCTGATGTGATGACTTAAATTTGAGAGTCTCAAACGCTAGAATCCCGATGCTGTAAGAACCGTCATCGTACTCTACACTGTATGAACAGTGTGTTCCGATGCATTGGCCTAGAATGCAAAGTTGATGTTGATCACAAGGAAGCGGCTCATAGCTGCTCGACCTTCTGTTCGGGTAAGGAACGCTGCTTTGTTGAAAACACCTGTTGCCAGGCTTGGCGCAGTCTTCACATTGGAGCCAGATCGTGTCACTCCCTGTGTCAAAAAGGAGGTGGTATTCTTTGTATGTTGGCTGCTGCCCCGAGATAGTGCCCAAGTTTATCTTGGCCAGGTAAGCCGCGGGCGAGTGTTTAAGAACAGGACGGATGACCTTCATGTCAAGCAAGGTGTTATTAGATGAAATCCTCCTAGGCCGTGAGCTTAGTAGTAGCCTTTGGATCATATCTGAGTGAGTTAGATTGGGTTCATAAAAGGGAGATTTCAATGAGTGATGGTGGATGAGATCAATGCTTAAGCTGTTGCATTTTTCAACCAGATGTATCCACAAAACTAAGAATAAAGTTATGAGATGCCAGGAAGAAAATGACATGGATACACCCATACCTTAATTACACAACTATGCCATCGACACTAGTAAATAAATACTCATCGACACTATCCACACTTGTATTTATCTTTTATTAAATTAATCTTGGGAAGATAAAATAATCACATGCTTATCTAAATCGAACAAATAATACTAAAAGACTCAAATCGAGTAGGCTTGGTTCTGAATCGTTAATTCAGATGCTTTCTTATGAGTCGAAGCACATGAACCAGATAAATAATATGATAGAAAGTTGACCAAGTTTACTTTAATATTATTTATTGAAAGATTCTCTTTTAACAAACTTTCATTTTCAATAGCAATTAATATTGAAAGGCTCAAACTTTCATATTTAACATGTTCATATTGTTTGAACCAAGCCAAACTATGATTGAACATTATTTAGTGAGCATTTTAAATAATATAAATCGAACAAATAATACTAAAAGGCTTAAACTGAGTAGGCTTGGTTCTGACTTGTTAATTCAGATGCTTTCCTATGAGTCCAAGCACATGAAGCAAATAAATAACATAAAAGAGAATTGACCGATTTCACTTTCATATTATTTATTGAAAATTTATCTTTTAACAAACTTTCATTTTCAATAAAAGTTAATACTAAAAGGCTCAAACTTTCATATTGAGCATGTTCATATTGTTTGAACCTAGCCAAATTACGGTTGAACATTATTCACTGAGCATTTATTGAGCATTTTAAATAATATAAATCAGACAAATAATACTAAGAGGCTCAAACCGCGTAGGCTTGGTTCTGACTTGTTAATTCAGATGCTTTTTTATGAGTCCACGCACATGAAACAAATAAATAATGTAAAAGATAATTGACCAAGTTCACTTTCATATTATTTATTGAACAATTATCTTTTAACAAACTTTCATTTTCAATAACAATTAATACTAAAAGACTCGAACTTTCATTTGAACATGTTCATATTGTTTGAACCAAGCCAAATTACGGCTAAACATTATTTATTGAGCATTTTAAATAATATAAATCGGACAAATAATACTAAGAGGCTCAAACCGAGAAGGCTTGGTTCTGACTTGTTAATTCAGATGCTTTCCTATGAGTCGAAGCACATGAACCAGATAAATAATATAATACAAAATTGACCAAGTTTACTTTAATATTATTTATTGAAAGATTCTCTTTTAACAAACTTTCATTTTCAATAACAATTAATACTGAAAGGCTCAAACTTTCATAGTGAACATGTTCATATTGTGTGAATCAAGCCAAATTATGGCTAAACATTATTTATTGAGTATTTTAAATAATATAAATCGGACAAATAATACTAAGAGGCTCAAACCGAGAAGGCTTGGTTCTGACTTGTTAATTCAGATGCTTTCCTATGAGTCCACGCACATGAAACAAATAAATAATATATAAGATAATAGACCAAGTTCACTTTCATATTATTTATTGAACAATTATCTTTTGACAAACTTTCATTTTCAATAACAATTAATACTAAAAGGCTCAAACTTTCATATTGAACATGTTCATATTGTTTGAACCAAGCCAAATTACGGCTGAACATTATTTATTGAGCACTTATTGAGCATTTTAAATAATATAAATCGAACAAATAATATTAAAAGGCTCAAACCGAGTAGGCTTGGTTCTGACTTGTTAATTCAAATGCTTTCCTATAAGTCCAAGCACATGAACCAAATAAATAATGTAAAAGAGAATTGACTAAGTTCATCTTTTAACAAACTTTCATTTTTAATAACAATTAATACAAAAAGGCTCAAACTCATGTTCATATTGTTTGAACCAAGCCAATTACGGTTGAACATTATTTATTGAGCATTTTAAATAATATAAATCGAACAAATAATACTAAAAGGCTCAAACCGAGTAGGCTTGGTTCTGACTCGTTAGTTCAATAACAATTCTCTAAAATTTCAACCGTAATTTGGCTCATATCCTTGACACACAAAATTGTTATTGAACATGTTTCGTTTTTTTTAACAAAACAGTTTTTATCCAAAACACATGAAAGGCGCACTTCGCCTACATAAGGGGCGCCGAGCCGAGCAAGACGGTCCGGCCCTCAACAAGTAAGGCCAGTGAGGACCTCACCCGAGCTCTCCTAAAAGTGCTGTGCGATACTATGAAAAACTAAAGTTTAACCCATCGCGCTTCATATGCCATAGCTAGCTGTTCTCGCCTCGCTAATATAGAGCTCACTACCTTCAGGATAAAATTATCAATCCTAGCTAAGATCAGGCTCCTCATCGAGAATTTCAAGACGCACTTTAGCAGTGCCCAACTTTTAACTTTTTCAGAGAACATCAAGGCGCACCTGATTCTCCAAATCTCCAACATAACTGTTGTAAAATAAATCGCCTAAGTGACTCCCATAAGCGACTTTAGACTGGACGAGGAGAATCATAGCCTCACCATCTGGTTCAAGCTATTTTGGCAATTCAATCCTTCAACCTCTTCTAAAATTCCCCACACTTGCATTGCCAAGTTGCTTTTAACGAACAGGTATTCTGTGCACCAGAGAATCATAGGAGACTCCACTACCTCTCAAAGTTTGAGGTTCCAGTCATTGTTTGCAGGTCTGTGCACCTTCGATTTGTTGGAAAATTATGGTTTACAATGACTTACCGTAACCCCTAAGTTGAAGTTTTGATAAGACGTAAACTTTGGAAAAA
>NQLW01000055.1:4274735-4285130 GCA_002312845.1 Kalanchoe fedtschenkoi
CATCTCCATTAGTTTCAATCTCTTTAGTGTCTCCTCTCTGGTTCTCTTCAGATGCTTGCTAACTAAATGAAGATGATTAAAGTCTTCTCTTAGGAACTCAAACCTGCTTTTCTTACATTCTTTTGGGAAGTCACTCATTGAGTTCGACCTCACCAGGCAAGCTTTCTCCCCTGTTCCCGTTGAGTTCATCCAGAGAACTAGAAGATTTGCTTTTCCTCATATGAGAATTAGAGTGCTCTAGTTGTTCAGTACCTTTTTCCCCCACTGTCTCTCCTTCCTTTATCAGATAAAGAGTATTTGGATTATTTCCTTTCTCCCTCTCCTCTTGTTGGCCATCTTCCTTGGTCTGATTTTCTTCACTACTTCTAGCATGAACTGCCTGGCTTCCTGGGACCAGAAAACACTCCTGTCTACCTTGTTGCCCAACCTGATAACTAGTTTTAGATTGCACCTGTACCACATTTTGTGGCTGCTCTTTAGGAACTTGATCTGCCTTTTCCCCATTGTCTTCTTTTGGTTTTGTTCTCATTTTCCTACATTCAGATAGCATATGGCCATGAAGCTTACACTTAGAGCAGTATTTCAGGTTTCCTTCGTAAATTATTTCCTGCCACCAGCCATTACCGTCCCCAATGTCGATCCAGATTTCACTAGGGAGAGCCTTTGCTAGATCTATCTCCATTATGGAGTCAAAGGATCTCAACACACTTGAGTTCAATGCTCTTGTTAGTTCTTTGATCAACTATGAGATTATTTTGAAGTCTCGTGGTGAAGGCCAAAACCAAAAAAAAGAACTATTGCTTTGAAGGCAAGTGCCCCTCCAAATGAAGAAAGTGAAGTTGAACTTGAAGAGGAAGAAAAAGATGATGAAGAAATGGCCTTGTATGCAAAGAACTTGAGAAAGTTCAGAAACTTGATGAATTCCCGAAGAAAAAAGTTGAGAGGTGATAATAGAAGAAGTGGTTATAATAGAAAGAAAGGAGCAAGTGATGAAGCTTGTTACAATTGTGGAGAGAGAGGTTACTTTGCAAAAGAGTGTAGAAGTTCTTCATCTTCACTTAGACCTCAAAACCAAAATGAAAGGCATGAGAGAGGTGACAAAGGGAAGAAGAGAGAAGTGCTTGTAGCAACATGGAGCGATGAGGAGGTTGATGATCAAAGATATGAAGAAAACAACCTAGCTCTCATGGCAAGAAGCACTTATTCCAGTGGTGATGAAGATGAGGAACAAGTGAGAGAAGAAGTTTCACCTAGTACTTGGTACATCGATAGTGGATGCTCGAGGCACATGAGTGGTGATAAAAGCCTATTTTTGAAAATAAAACTGAGAAGTCAAGGATTTGTCACATTTGGTGATAATAATAAAGGTAAAATCATTGGTACTGGTAAAGTGGGTAAGGAACCTTTTCCAAACCATTGAAAATGTTTATTGGTTGATGGTTTAAAGCATAATCTTCTTAGTGTATCTCAATTGTATGATATGGATTTTGATAATAAATTTGAATCTTCTCATTATAAAGTTTTGAAAGATAATAAAGTAGCATTCATTGCATTAAGGCATGGAAATACTTATATTGTGAATTTCCATGATGATTCTTCGTTTAATGAAAAATGACTAGTTACACTGGATGAGAATGCATTTTTGTGGCATAGAAAATTAGGACATACACCCTTTTCATTATATGCATATAGTGATGTCGATTATGGTTGTTGTAGACTCGATAGAAAAAGTACAAGTGGTACATGTCATTTTCTAGGATCATCTCTGATTTCTTGGGCAAGTAAGAAACAAAGTAAGTGTTGCTATTTCCATGACGGAATCCGAATATGTAGCCGCTGGAAGTTCTTGTGCCCAAGTTCTTCGGATTAAACATCAATTACTACACTATGACATTCATGTTAAAAGTATTTCCAATTTATGGTGATGATATAAGTGCAATTAGTTTAAGTAAAAATTAGACATCATTTTCTACGTGATCATTTCTTGAAAGGTGATATTTGTTTAAAGTATGTTCCTACATTGGATCAACTTGTTGACATTTTCACAAAACCCCTTAAAGAAGATTTGTTTAATAACATAAAAATCATAATTGGCATGTGTGATTTAAATTCCTTTTGATTGATTTATATGCATGTTATAACTTTACATAATAGTTAAAATTCACTCATTTGCATTCATAAACATTAAAATGGTCAATTCATTGTGTAAGTATCTCTAAACTTTTGTTCTAATGGGAGATGATCTACACATGTGACCTACATTCCATCTCACTTACATTCTTATACATTATGTTTATATGGATACTTAAACTTGGATTTTGTTTATGATTGATCTTGCTATATTTTGATTATGACAAAAAGGGGTAGAAAAAAATTAGAAACATGAAAAATACGGATTGATCTTAGCGCTTTGGTTAACGGGGAGAAAACTTCACCTAAGTTTAATAAAATGAACATAGTCATAAACTTAGGGGGAGAAATCTTATTTTCAAAAATTTTGGACTAACAATGGGACAAGGCTTAAAAACCTTGATCATATCTTTTATGTTTCTCTACATGTTTATCTAATTTCCTAAAGTTTTGTCACTATCAAAAAGGGGGAGATTGTTGGAAAATTATGGTTCACAATGACTTACCGTAATCCCTAAGTTGAAGTTTTGATAAGACGTAAACTTTGAAAAAAGATTAAATGTTTTCAGGACTCAATGGTTATTGTTTGTATCAAGTCTTCAAATGAAAATCACACTAACCCATTACATATAAAATTCTTATCTTAGTTATCATTGGACATTTGAAGTGGTCTACCTTATGAAGAATCTGGTCTATCATCTATGCTAGTTTGCTATGACCTGCAGACACAGATGAATGACATCGTCGTTGTCCTTAATGGGTAAGTGTTCCGTGTGTCTACTTCCTACGAAATTTAATAATGTTAGTGTTACGTTAACTTAATTAACACTAAGAGGATGAAAGTTTATAGAGAAATGCATAAGTATCGGCAGATGGGCAGTTGTGTGGACCAAGATGAACCGAAAGACACTAGATGGATTGTTCTCTAGGTAATTATGATTTAATTTATGGGGATAAAATCCAAAAGGGGCCCTGAACTATCACCACTTACCTAATTCCGGTCAAAACTACCATGATTTCCAAAAAAGTTGCGATTAAAACAATTCATTGATTTTCTGAAATAAAATTTATCATTACATTCCTAAACTAATATTACTATAAGACTTAGATCTGTGTGAGAAAATTACGTCGTTTGGTTATCAAAATAAATTATATTGTTTTCCGCACATAAAAAAACGATGTCTTTTAATAACCAAACGTCTTTTAAAAACGCGTGATACTCCTACTTTTTTTTTCACAAACTGCCCCTCTTCCCGTAAAAAATCTTCCTACGGGTTTTTTCTCAATTTTTTGTTTGGAGCGGTTACTTGGGATCAATTGCGTTTTGCAACTGACGGTGAAATAAGCTCAACCAAATGGTTGAAGAGTAAATAGATTGGATGCTCAGTCAGTTGCATGGTCAGCACACACGTGACAGAGAAAAAGTTAGTATGAATTTAACATGTGACAGTTTGAAACAAGATTGGATTTACCAGACTCTATGAGAAAATTTGGCTATTTGAACTGTGCTTTGAGACCACGGTTCAAATTTAGCTACCTTTTGAAATAGTGGTTGGGTCGAATGCAGTGTCAGTTTCAAACAACGGCTCGATTTGGCCTGCTTTCTGAGAAATGTTGGCTATTTGAACCCCACTTTTCAGACCTCGGTTTAATCCCAATAGCTTTTTTAAACAGCGATTGGGCCTACGTCCGCTTCAGTTTCATGTTTTGCAAGTTTATATTATAGACATATTCAAATAAGAAAAAATCTTCAAATCTTAAGGGAAAGTTTGAAGGTAAGAATCAATTTTTAAATGTAAATATTTTGGACCGTGTATCTCGTAGCTAATCACTTCTAATGTTGAGGAGGTGATTTCTGACCCTCAAGTCCAAGGGTTCGTACTCATCTCAGCTCGCTTCGGTTATCGTGGTGCACGCTCATCTCATTGCTCCTGGGTCAACTGTTTAAATTGTAATGGACCTATGACGTCGGCTCATAACCTGCATTATCATTCGACTGTGTGTCTGACTCGATTCCACCTGGTGACACATGGAAATCTGAAATATTAAAAATAAGAATGTTAGCAATACTTATTGAATTATATTTATAGAATTATAAATCAAGTTAAAAAGAACTTGAAGGAAGTTGTATGAGAACTGCGTCGTTCTTGAGCTACGCAGCTTCATTGACACCCTCCAAGTTGTAACGTAGGTGTGAAAAAGATCATGTGCGATCTTTTTCACATGCCAACTAGCATCGCTCATGAAGATGTCGGATACCGTTTTACATCGGCTTAATGACGACTTCACTTGTAAATTCAAGTAAATGTAAGATTACGAACATAATTTAAAATTTTTAAAATAATTTGATTATGTAATGGATATCATTCACCAGCAAAATGTGGTCGGATGCAGACGGCTGGTAATGGGCACCCTAAAAGTGGGCGACTGGAAGAAGCGGCAAGTGATCCTCTCATTCTAATTGTTGTGCTCCCTCATATGTGTCGGATCACACTCCTCGGTGATTGTACTATGAATTCGTGACAAAAATCCCATAAGACGATCAATTAAGTGTGCTCCACAGTCCAATCGTATTTGTCCTTTTTTTAGAAAATGACATACAGCTCTTTATGGTCATGGCGAGGTCTGTTCGGTATTTGAGGCTGCCAGCCAAACTGTCAAGACACGCAAGTGGGGTAGTACCACTCCACAACCACAAAACATATGAGGGAAACCTCAAGCGTCAAGATGTGGCTCCTTTGAAGAAAGAATAGGCTCACGCCTTGCAGTTGCGTCTCTGTGTATGTGGTTAACAACTTTGTCAAGCTGTACCAGTCTAGCTAATCTGATAGAAGATCGACACCTATATTGGTGTCTTTTTATACGCGCATGTACCTGCTCATAAGTTGTGTTAGTAGAACAATGCATATTATTAGATTGATCGTCAAACAACTAATATAAACTATCATAGCAAATTTGTAAAATAACATACCCGTATATGATGGATGGAAGAATTAGATCACTTCCACTCTCCTCAAGCTCATTACAGCTGGTGGAGGAATAGTAGTCTCACTCGGTGAGCATAGAGGCGTCCTCTCTCATGCTCATTATTGTAGTAGGAGTGTCACACCCCATGCTCACATATGTCTATAAAGATGTTATATGACCGCTGCTCCCCAAAATGTACAGGTATATTCCACTCATATCACGAAGCAGGTGCAGGTAATGAAAACTGATGTCATTATCAGATGTGCCAGATAGTAATGATAATGCGGAGCATGCATAGTATGTAGGCTCATGCATACTGCTCAAGTATAGTCTTTTTGGGCTCTGTATGGGGTCTGCATGTGCCTAGTAAATTAGCCACTTTGTCAGCCACCCGATTTTACAAAGAATACATTTGACAAGGGGTACTACTTTTTCCTTGATGAAAAATAGCTGACCCTTATAAAACTCATTATTACCACCACTTCCAGATAGCAGTGGTGTGTCATTCTCGGTAACTCAATTAGAGATGTCTCTAAAGGTCGGATAATCTAAGTATTAACTGAGGTCGAGGCTCACTAACATCCTTTGCTAATAATCACTTGTTCACCCTCATTTTCAAAATCATTATGAGGTCCATCATCATCTTTTTCGTCAAACAGTCTACTAGTCAAGTCCTCCACCTCATCCTCATCACTATCTTTATCTAATATTTCTAACTCCTCTCTATTGTATTCATATAATACTGGATTATCAAGAGTCTCTAAAATTCCCAAAAGGGCACCATCAAAAGTAGACTTGTTGGCCGGCATGCCTACTAAATAAGTCAACAAGTACCATAATTTTATTAGATAAATATGTAAAGCTAACAATTGTGTCGACTAAATTAGTGTAGCCCTACTTTAACTAAGCAAGTCTAGTTTTATAGGGACAAATATATATATGGAGTTGAGGTGTCAAAACTATTGTTAAGCGATTTTGAAGAAACCACATACACTAAATTTCACCAAGCTCATAGCCACAAACCATATATCCACTACTTCAATGTACATCAAGTCATATATGAACTTAAAGCAACCTCATCATCAAGACATATAAAACAACATCAACAAAATCCATTTGCAGTTACCAAGCTTATTTGACAGCAACACATCAAGCTTCTCATCAACTTATATCAAAACAAACATTAAGGTACATCAAGCAACTCTAACCAATTTTAATTAACTTTCAAAAGTTTTTTAACCACATCAAACCTTCATTTGAAGAAAAATCCAAACATCTATGAAATATATTCATCCCTAAATCAGTGCAACACATAGTTTGAGAGAGATGACAACATATCTGTTAATAAGATTAGAGAAACGTTCGAACAGCAATGGCTGTTGGAGCAGTGTAACCAACGGGCTACACAAGTGCTTAATCGAACTGTGGTGTAACCAACAACAGCTGTCAGATGCTTGCTTGATTTTAGATGTTGTCGAAGCAGCACGATCAACAGACTACACAACGACTACACAAGGGCTATGTGTTCGAATCGTGGCAGCAGTTGAAGGTACAAAGGTGTTCAAATGTTTGCTCAGTTTTGCAGTGATGAAAGAATAGAAAATGAAGGGACTAGGCCGAGTTTTAGATCTACTCGAACCGTTGTTTCCTAAACATGCGGCCAAATCACAGAATAAACAAATCATTCAATACTTTTAGGCAAACTCCTGATTTTGCTCTTCGGTTAACTAAGGATATTGTCTATAATTAAATAAAATATCCAACCCAATCTGATTATGATCTTCGTGGGTTGGAATATTCTTGCTTACAGGATAGCAAATTTAAGAGTAAATTTAATTTTTCTAGCACGCATAAATTAATTTTGAATTACTACGCAAGACAATTCCTAAGACAAGGGATGCAAGATCAATAAGATAACCAATCATACACAAGACATGCATTTATGTAATTCAAAGAGGCATGAGGATTAATGGATGACAGTACTTAATTGATAAATATGAATTTGAGTTTACAACAACTTAGGATCCATAAGATCCTATAATAGGAAGACTACTCATTACACATCATAGTAATATAATCACAATAATAATGAAAGTAAAACTAAGGTGATAGAAGAAAGCTTAGTCTCGTGATGCTCTAACTCTGAACGGCAGAATTCCCGGCCTCCTTTGTATAAGACGATGTGAAGAATGAGTCCTAAATCTTCTATTTATAGCTGATAAGTCCCCTTGTAATTATCATGAAGTAGGACTGAAGAAATGAGCATCAAATCTGACTTTTCTGGGTCTGCCACGTGTCAGCACGGTCTCGACTGGGCCGAACTTCTAGCTATTTACAGATTTGCCCTGGAAGTTCCTTTTTTGACAATTAGCCTGTGAACTTCCAAAAAATATAATTTTGTCTCTGAAGTTTTGCATCTTTACAAATTAGACCCATAACTTCTAAATATTACAATTACGCCCCTGAAGCTTTTCTTAATTGTAGATTGACTCTTGAAGTTTGGTGTTTTACAACTCGGCCCCTTAAATTGTTTTTTTTTTCTAATTTTGATCTGATTTACATTATTTTCATATTTTTCCTCTTCCGAAATCACTTTTCTTCGTATTTAACCTACAATAGATAAAATCAACTATAAATTACCCATATTCACTCAAAAACGACTTAAATATACTAAATACAGGTATCTAAAATATGATAAATTATTACCCTATCATCATATCTTATCAAAACGCCAGCATTTCATTGAAACTCAGCAAAGGTCATTGTCCCAAATAATCATGTGCCAGTTTAAAGGGCGATTGGAACTAAAGAACCAACCGCCTTCTAAGACAACGGCTGGACACGTCGGTTTAAAATTGGTTCTCTTGCCACGTGTGTGCGCTAGTCAAGCAGTCAGCTGAGCAGCCAGTTTACTCACCCTCGATTCTGAGTTGGATGGTGCGGTTGCACTTATTTCAGCGCCAGTTCCAGATCCCGTAGGTATGAAAGTGGTCATTTTAGACAACTTTCAGAGAGAGGCCATTCGGGGGGGAAATTAATCAAAGAGAATTATTTTTATAACAAATCAATTGTTCAACGATATAGTCGCCAAAAACTACAATGAAGTCTTTAGAATAGTTATTAATAACATAACGCATGCCTCTCTAATGCAAAAGTTTCAAATAGCTCCAAGCAACATAATTGAAATAATGTGGAATGTAATGGGAATAACATATATAAAAGGTGGAGTATCACTCTCAAACCTTCAACGCCATGGACAGTTAGACAAATTCTAAAAGTCAGAGACATTGCATCTCGATGTGTTCACCCGGCTAATATTTCTTGAATCATCTCTGGCCTTGAGCTTTCAGTAAAGGCTGTTTACAAATGCCTTTTACCTGCTATTGCAAAACCAATCTGGTTTCATCTGGTTTAGAATAACCTCTCAATTCCCAAATAGTTTCCTACTCTGGCTAGCTTGCCATAATAGAATGTCTACCAAAAGCAATTTATTCAGGCATGGTTTGATTTCAGATCCAATCTGCCCTCTATGCAATGATTTCATAGAAACTCAGGATCATCTCTTCTTCTGTTGCCATCATTCTGATTATCTGTTTGTTGAATCTCTTCAACTCTGTCGGTGTCCTGCTATCACTCAGTTCAGCTGTTGGGATAGTGTCATTCAGTGGACTGTTTCTTACAAGTTCTCATCCAAAGAATTAAAAAACAGTTTGCTTCACTTATATTGTTGTTACTGCATATCATATAGGGATAGCAAGAAATAATGATGTTTTCAAAGCTGTCTCTTTTTCAAGGCACAAGATCATTCAAAGCATCAAATTGGATTGCCTTTTCCAGCTTGCTAGTATCAAAAGTCTTGGGAGGTCGCGCTTTAACGTGGATTGGTATGAAAAAATGCATTTATCTCATCTCTTGGTATGGCTCACAGTTAGCTTTATTTTGTTAGCATTGTATTTTCCATTTCATGCTCTTCTTTTGAGCTCATTCTTTAATTCTTAAATGTACATTCCACCTCTTTAATCCAAGCGCCCCTTTTGCAATATATATATATATATATATATATATATATATATATATATATATATATATAAAGTGGTATATATAATTTAAAATAGCAAATATCGATATCTAGCTTAAGAATTTCAAGAAAAATTATGTATTGAATGCAATTTGTATTATACATATTTTAACTATATCTTATGAATAATTTAATTTGAATTCCGTTAAAATTATGTGGTTTATAATTATGAAATTCCTCCTCCCACCTCCTCTCATAACTTTGTCCATGTTTTCAAGAGCCCATTAGTGAAGAAAAAAACTGTTGTCCCGAGCAGGGAATTGATCATCAACACAAATAATCGCCTTTCACATTGCAGACCAGATTGATTCATTTAATTTATAGTGCAAGATGATGAGAAATTGCAGAGTAAAACTGCAATAGTAACAATAAGCTAATAAGTTGATCAGCTCATGAATCATCAAACCTCAACAATGACATGTTCATTGATGATTTACATTTTTCGGTTCATCTCAAATATAAACAAAATAACGCTTATTTCTTTTCCTCCCATTCCCTTTCTAATAATGACTCGGAAACACTACCTGAAGTAGCCAGAAGAGAGCACAATGCCAGCTCCCCACTTGGAAGAGAGCACGGAGAAGTCCTGCTACATATGATGCAAAATGAGATATTAGTAGTGCTGTTAATGAAAACACACGCAATATTAATCATGGCAAACTGAGGTTTGCGGCTGATAAAAAAGGCTTCCATTTCTGCACAGTGTAGCACAGACAGACGAAGCACAGGGCTTATTTCATTTACATCAGTTATTGCTAGATAATGAAAGACTCCATGACCCAAACCAAGACCGGTATGCATGGATACAGACATCAGTTTGACCCTGCATGACAGTTGCTCCTTCATCATGAAATCCCAAAAACAACAAAATGCCTTGCACTGCTGGACCCCTTTGCCGAATGATTCCAGTCTAAGTTTGAAATGGTGAAACAAAACTCTCAATGTAGACATTCGTCCCTGAGAATGCAACAAAATTATTTATCTTTGGATGTCTAAGAGCAGACTTCTTCACATCAAGCAGAACCACATGTTGATCCAAAAGTAGCAACAATTCATCTTCCTCCGAGGACCACAATGGAGTGAGCAATGATGGACATGGTTGAAGACGCGTCCGGAACAATGCAGTCCATGATTTTTGATCCCCATACTCATTCATTACCAACAATGACACATTGCTCTGGTCTCCTGCATTGATACGAACGATACATAAGCGATCTCTC
>NQLW01000055.1:4285801-4324106 GCA_002312845.1 Kalanchoe fedtschenkoi
AGGATCTCGTACACCTGATCTTCAGAAAGGGTCGGCGTCGGAGGCGGAGCGGTACTCGCATGGAAGTCGATCTGGGTATCTATCCGATGAATTTTTGAACTGGGTTTCCATCGATATCGGTATCGATTCATCCACCGATTAGAGAATTCAGAAAGGAAAGCCGTCGTGAGAGAGGCGAAGCACCCATGTCATTCCTCTGACATTTTATTAGCACTTGAGGTTTGACTGATGTGGGCGACTTGGTAACTTCACCGAAATTGCTGGACTAATTTACGATCCGATGGACATTTAATGCAATTTTTTGGGTGTTTCGATAGTATCTATTCTCGTTTACGATGTTGTTTTATTTTTTATGAAAATGAAGTCGTTTTCAAAAAAAATGATGAATATATAAGTACAACTTATGAATATAACACCACAATTGGTGAATATAGAAGCAACAACTGATGGGTTTAGGGTTTAGGGATCAGTTGTTCTTTTTTATTCATCAATTGTATTTATATATGCAACTGGTGAATATAGAAGCACAACTGATGAATATTCATCCGTTGTTCTTTTATATTCATCAATTGTGTTTATATATGCAACTGGTGAATATAGAAGTACAACTGGTGAATATTCACCAGTTGTATATATGAGCACAACTAATATTCAACAGTTGTGCTTCTATATTCATCAGATGATCTGCTATATTCATAAGATGATTTGTGCTTATATATTCACCAGTTGAGACATAGACAAGAAAAACGACGTCGTATTTCATTAAAATCAAAACGACGTCGCAAACGGGAGTAAATACTCTCGGAGCATCCAAGAGTGATTGGACTAATAAGATTATAGTTATCAAACAACATCGGCAGTCGAATCAATACTTGTGTGCTTTAGTTCACGGTGATCAGTTGAATCGGCAATTCGAATCATTCGATCACGATATTATTGCACAACACTTTCAATATAAATATAAATTACAAGATAGAAGTATAATGAAATTGAAGTGACCAAGTGGAAGTCGGATTGACAAATATTTTCAATGACCATCCATTACATTGTGCATTTAATGTGCATTTATTGATTGATTTATTATTATTATTTGTTAATGAGTATAGTTTATATATTTATTAAGTAATGAACCATATAAATTATGCAGCTCAACCGGTCTTGTGAATCGGGATTTGATCCGATCTGATCGGTTTTATTAACTAGACAACTAGATATTACAATAGCTCTCCCCATCTAACTTGATGACCAAATAACCCCAATTCGAATCATAAAATAGAACTCATTTCAACAAGTAACTAAGCCATCGAATGAATATCCGAGTTGGTTTACAAAATTGAGCCATAAGCTAAAAACTGACAATGATGTTTATTTGAAGCTCATTTCAGTGATATGGGATAAAGGCCAGATGCAGATGGCAGTGTGGCTCTTCTCTGAGATGTGAAGCAGTGGTTGTCGGCATGATGTTCAACACCCTTATTAGTGCATTCGTGTTTTGCATTGTTGTTGCACTATTAAATTAATAGTTATTTATTTGATGAATATAAAAATTCGTCGATGAACATGTATATTAAATTTATAAGTATAGGTGAACATAGATAGTTATTTGACAAACATAATTATTTGATTGATGAATATATGTAATCAATTTATGAATATAGTAGTTCATATGGTGAACATAACAATTTATCTTGTGACTATGTCTTTTTGATTTTTTTTGTATGTATTGATCAAATAAATACAAATCCAATGAGAATTCATGCTTACTTAAGCGCACATTAGGTAGCATGTATTAGTACAAGATAGCGTTATTAATACCATGGTGATGTGTTTGATTCAAAATATGAACAAGGTAATGCATGGGAGAACTTACCTTTAAAACCTGTAATAATAATAATTGTTCAATAGGTGATATTATTTATACGTGTATTAATAATACCTTCTTATGTTGTAAGGTGTACAAAACGTGCACTTATGAATATAACTTCTTTTGTGATAAATATAAGTGCATAACTAATGAATATTTGTCAACTTGTAGCTAATAAAATTGTATAATTATAAATACGATCGTTGTCTCATGCAGTAAAGCTAGCTTATAGCCCTCCAAAACACGTATTTATCCAGAATAGTGGTGATTTTTATCCAAAATCAAACAACTTTTAATCTCAAAAATTAATAATACAAGTGTCAAGAGATGAATGAATATTACAAATAAAAACTATACCGATTTATCACGGCTGTAAATTACTTGACGGATTATAATCCTCATAATTATAGTAAAACTTTGTTAATTTATTATTTTTGTTTTTATTTGATTTTTTATTAATTACTCCAACCGCAAGGGGTAAGATTCTATGGTTCTGAAAAAAAAAAAAAAAACTTACTTTCCTACGGTGTCGTTTGATTCTATATAGCTGGTGACTTCGCGGAGCTCGCGTTGACCAGTTGACGACGCAGTCGGAGAAGAAGACTGATAAGAGAGATTATCTCCGGCGAACTGCGACTCCGAACTGCGACCCCCTTCAACGTGCCACGAATGAGCTTCACACCCCGTAGCTTCACAACTGCCACATTCAGGCCTTTTCTAGGTCCACGTATAGGTCCACGCAGTTCACTTTCTACAACCCTAAATCCTCCGATTAAGCTGCTACGCAATCACCCGGGCAACGCAGATTGGGTGAGACATCGGAGGAGTTTGAGACTGGAGATAAGGTGTGCTGCAGTTGATGACGACGGCGGGAGCGCCAAGTGGCTCAATTGGCTGCCGAAGGGAGCAGTTGGAGCAGATAAGGTTCTGAGAATGATATCTGGTGCAACATCTAGTCCAATTTGTCAGTATATTTCAACGCCCACGACTTTCCTCCACTCTGTTGATCCCAGAATGAAATTGGTAATTCCTCGTATTTCTGATTTACAGACTCTTTCTTCTTCATATCTTTCTGCTTCTACTATAATGCATTTTGCAATCTGTATAAGAACGTGTTTTGTGTATTTTTGTATATATGATTACTTGATCAACTTCAAGCTCTGAAGACATGTGTTTAAATTAAATGTTTTGGTTCCCTGAAAAAAACTTTGTTCATAAGGTGGGCATTGGCTTTGATCTTGGCAAAAGTTTGGGTTGAGTTTGTTTTCATATAAGGAAATGGTATGTAATGCAGGTGTGGCTTTTGGTTCTTGTTGTGTTGCCTGCAAGGTCCCACATTGTGATGCGTTTTGGATTGGTGGCATATTTGGCTCTGCTGAGTGTCTGGGTTCTTCCAAAAGATGTGTGGAAGGTAAACCAAAAAACATAACAAATTCATGAGAATATAGTGTAGCTTCATTTTATGATGTACAACTTTCTAGCTGAATGAGGTGCGAAGGATGATTGTTCATGATTGAAGGTTGAGACTGTTGAGGCCCTTGATTACTATCTCACGTGAGCCTTACTGTAACTTGGCCAAACTTTATTTTGTTGTCTAATGTAAAAGTTCGTACCTCAGGAAAAAGCATTTAGACAGTCACCATTGTTCGTGTTGTTTTATTTAATGAGTATTTTCTGTAAATACTCTGCATCAGTACGCAGCCGAAAACCTTCATTTTCGCTTATTTTATTGAAATTTTGTCTAACAATTATAAAGATAAGCAAGGTGCTAATGCAGGGTTCCACATGCTGGACTCCAACATCTGTTGTAGGATCAATTGGGAAGAGTGGCGTTGTTATCTGGGATCTTGTTCCTCATGTTGGGCCTGGGTGCTGACAGTGTTCCGTCCGTTGTGCAATCAAGGACTCCGCCCCCAGCCATGCTTGGATTGCCGAATTTCCCAACATCTTTAGAAGGTTATTCGTATGTAGTCTTCAGGCTGGGACCCTTGCAGCTCACGAGAAAAGGACTGTCTGTAGCCAGCACATCTGCATGCCTAACTTTCACAGTATGTTGATCAATCCATAACGGATGTCTATTTTGGGCACCTCATGAATAAAGAATACATCAGCATGACTTTTGTTGAGTTTGATTCATATTTCTTAAAGAACCCCCGGCAAATCTAAAAGTTATAATTTTCATGCTCTGGTTGTGGTAGATATTCCAAAGTGCAAGCCTTTGCCTGACCACCACAACTCCTGAGCAGCTCGCAGCTGCATTGCGGTGGTTTATGCTTCCACTAGCACAAGCGGGTGTTCCTGTAGCTGAAATCATTCTTACTCTCATGCTTTCACTGAGGTTCATAAATCTTGTGTTTGATGAGGTATGGCACACTGGTGTAGCCGCTGTTTATCAATTGAAGATCATGTCATTTTTTTTGAAGTAATGTTAATACTTATACTGTTAAAGTACTTCTAAGACCTTGGTTTATGCCCTCCATGTTGCAGGTTCGTAATGTTGCGCTGGGGATTGTTGCTCGTCGAATACATTGGCAGCAGCTGACAACAATGGAGACAGTAGACAGTAAGAATTGATTAAGTCATGCGTGTCATATGATTTACTTGATTTATAATTCTGTCAGATTTTCTGTGTGTACATCTCACTCATTGTTTTAATGATTGTGCAGTTTTTTTCACGTACATACGTCGAATCTTCAAAAATATTTTTGCCCACGCAGAGCAAATATCTCAGGTTTGGTGCCTGCAATCTTCTTCATTATCATAATCCTTTAGCTGCATCCACTTTAAAAATCACAGCAATCACCGTTCACATTTCCCCCCTGCTCTCTCAGGCCATGATTATCAGAGGGTTTAAAGGGAACTCTAACAACTACAAAATTTATTTCTTGACAAAGTTGAGCTTTGGGGTAGCGGACTTCATCTCTTTGTTATCTCTGGTTGGTCTCGTTGGTGCTGCTGTTCTTTCTGAGTGCATCCTCGTATAAATTACCGTTTTCCGTGGTTTGACGGTATTCCTCTGCTTTTGAAAATCAGTATGGAATCAATCACGACATCAAACTAGCTTTCTGTTTGTTTGCCAATTTAAATATTTGACCTTCATATCTTGTTCATATCGAAGCTGCCTGTGCCAGTAGATGACAGATAACGCATTGGAAGCAACTTGGGATATTTAAGAATATGCTCACTGAAGAAGATACGGAGTATTACTGTGTGAAACTGGCAGATGTTGTAGGGATAGGAAGGCGAGTGCCCCGAGGACGTGAATCAGACAGTCTTATCAGTGCCAAGGCATACAAGATACCCTCCGGATGTCACTGTAGTGATGAAGGACAGCCCCTGGCAAACTCTTCACTGTATATTAGTGTAGCATATTATTGGTCACTGGGCTGGGATACAACCAACATTTCTATTTTCTTTCCCATAATCTAATTCTTCTTTGTGTCACTTGTATCAGCTCAGTATCTATGCATCATATTATTTTTCAACTCGTTTTGATAGCCAACAAATGTAAACTAGAACAGGTAATTTGAATTCTTGATTATTTTGGTCTTCAGAGAACATTTGCCTTGTCAAATTCAATATCCAGCATGGAACACTGTTAACTTTGAGATCTTTATTTACAAAGGGAGCTCCTCAAATTGGCCCGAAGTAGAAGAAAAATGTGTTTCTTCAAGTACCCAGGCGAAGCTAATGTGCATCCTCATGAGTCCCTCAAGTCTTTGAACGCAAAGTTGATCCTAGACCTTCAAGGCTAGTTTCTGGGCAGCTAATGCTTCAGCTTCTAGTGTTGGCTCCCACAGTATGGTGGTCTCAGCAAGAAGGGCTGTCACAACGTATGGGTCCATGTTTGAAGCTGGTCTTCTGTCTTCCAAATATCCTGTTAATGTTTTAAAATATTACAATTAGTATCTTGCTAATGGAGCTCTAGCAGCACATACAGTGAGACAAAACAAAAGTTTTACTGTGGCATACCTTTGCCTTGTTTCTCAGTGTCACGCCCCACGCGGACAGAGCAACCTCTGTTAGCCACACCCTAGGTAGGAAAAAAGGTTATTCAGTTTAGCATCAAAGTGCAACAAAGTGTCTTCTATCAACTCGGGTAGTGAACATCACGAGCAACGCAAACCCATGAAAACTGGTCAATGCTAGCTGTTTCGTGGCGCCCTGTTAGTCTCCTCTCGTTTCCTTCTCCGTAAGCACTTATGTGCTCCTTGTGACGAAGTGAAAGGTTAAGAATCGCCTTCTTTATAACATCAAAGCCTCCCTCCTCTCTCATGCTCTTGGTACTGCAAATCAGTAGCAAATGAGTATTTGGCATTAACCCGAGTTTCAAATCTGATCGACTAAAAGTAAAAACCACCAAGATACCTGTAGTTGGTATGGCATCCTGCACCGTTCCAGTCACCCTGTACGCACACCAGATGCATTTATGTAAGCACGAGAAAATTTGGTGCCTAGCATCGAAATCTGACAAATAGTGAAGATTACAGTACCTGGATAGGTTTTGGATCCAAGGATAATACAACACCTGCTTGCTCAGTAATGCGCTGAAAGTTGGGCAAGCAAAATTTGAGGGACCGTGTGACCGAGTGAGGAATTTAAAGACATCAACTGATCTTGGATCAGAAAAGTATTACCTCAAGGATGTATCTTGAAGCCCAAATGTGGTCACCAGCTTCAATCCCTACGCTCGGACCAACTTGATACTCCCACTGTGAGTATGATCACAAGCTTCAGTCAGAACAATTCGCAACATATGGTACTAAAGTTTTGGAAGAGGAGAGGTGATTATAACCTGGCCTGGCATGACCTCCCCGTTAGTTCCACTGATGTTAATTCCTGCATATAAGCAGGCCTTGTAATGTGCATCAGAGATGTCACGTCCGAAGGACTTGTCAGCGCCAGCGGCACAATAGTAAGGACCCTGAAATCATGAAGGAAAAAAAAAAAGTTCAATGGCAAAGCACGAAACAGTGAATGACAAACCAGAAGCAACAGCGGCATTTAGTTACCTGAGGGCCAGGGTAGCCTCCCACAGGCCAACCCAGAGGCCATTTCACGTTCGTTTGGAGCAAGGTGTACTCCTGTTCGATCCCATACCTGGACAATCGAATAAATTGCTCAATGTTGAGCTACTAAGCGTCAAAACAGAAATCACAACTGCTAACACACTTGCCATGGAATTTCATCTATCACTTTCTGGTTACTGAAGATCTCAGCAGCTTTGGCACGTTTGTTGGTGGGGATTGGCTCACCAGCAGGCGTGTATGTGTCGCAGATAACCTACAATCCACATTCAGTGACTATGTAAACACTTCTGCGATTATCCTGATGCTGAGGCATGATCCAGTTTGCCTATAAGATAAAGAAATTCGGTTCAAAAAAATACTCACCAGGATGTTGTTGCCGCCCCTGAAAGGATCCTTGAAGATTGCTTGTGGGCTGGGCAAAAGCAAGAATTCAATCAGCCAAAGAAAAAGCGAAGCAGTGACAGAAGTACACTGTTTGTTTTGGAATATTACTATAGAATGACTTCACTATCTTCTCCCGGAGCCTGTCCAGTACTCGATCCATCGTAGTTCCATTTGGGAAGCTCAGAGGGATGCTCGACTGGCTTCGAAAGAGTCTGAACAATTTCAAAGAAGAAAATGGAACTATTTAGCTTATAGCACAATGAGTTTTCACAAGTCATAATTAGTAGCATCTTACCCTTGATTTGCTTCTGACATCAATTCCAGATCCTCCAATCCTGTTTCAGAACAAGATCGTTAATCATACATCATGACCATTCTTGATCAAAAATGACCGGGGTGGAGGAAATCTTACCAAATGTACTCAGCGATGACTTTGTTAGTGTACGGTGTGACATCCAAGTTGAGCAAATCCTCCATTCTGTTGATGGTGCCATTCACAGCTTTGACTGTGAAAACTCTGAAGTTGGTCGAGGTCCTCACGGATGCCTTGCTGCCAACTGGTTTGAATGCCAGTGAGCCCAATTTAGCTGGCAAGGGCCTCGCGTAGGTGGCATTCTTGATGCTTATTTTTGCTTGCAGTTGTGACGAAGGTGCCAAGATTTGAGCCATCCTTGCCTCGAGTTTTGTCTACAAGAACAAGACTACGGTAAGCATTACACTCGTTTTAAATCCGATTAGCTCAGATCCAATAATACTAATTGTAAACCAGCAAAAATCGTCACATCCAAGCAATTTCACTATCCATGTCAGTGAGATATATCTATCAAATAATTCATGATGCACCATCACATAGTCCCTAACAAGTTCGAAGCTGTCATGATTTATGAGCAAGATGTTCTGAGAAAAAATTAGATCTCCTCCGGCAAACAAGACAAATCGAGTTCATCAAAATGCTGCATTGTTCAACCATCCCAGGTCAAGACAAGCTCAGATGACCATAAAGCTCTCAGCTTTACTCAAAAACTCAAACAGACCCATGACCTAAACACCACTACAAGAAAGCATACATAACCATGGGCAGCAAGGAAAGAAGAGTGGATGAGTGAGCTCACCTGAAGCAACCAGAGAGAGTCTGATTCAAAATACAGTGTAGAAAGAGCAAAAGGGTAGACTTTTGAGTGTTATATAAACCTGTACTTGATGTTGTTGCTAAGTACTTTTTCTTTTTGAAGGGAAAAAAAAGGAAATTATAGAAAAAAAGGGGATTAAAAAGTTTTGGTGGCTTTTGCGATGCAGATAGGGGGTGTGATTTGAGTGGATGTAATTTCAAACAAGCCATACAACTTAAAACTATTTGACATCTTAGAAACTGAAAATGTATGAGATAAGGTTTGTCCTATGTGAAATGAGAATGATCTGTGCTACTACACTTTGCTTCATCATCTGATCCGTAGAGGGGAGATGTAGATGAAATGGGTGTGGATCAAAAGATTGATGCAAACTAGGACCATGTCGGTTTATTTCTTCCTAGTCAGTTACTTAGTTGTTTAATGATGTTTTTTTTTTACGATGCCACCAAGTAGACTTGCCCATAATAAAACAATAACAGGAGCATTGCTTATGTTTCTTGAACAAGAGGAGGGTGCCACATACGGGAGCTAATCAGTTGGGATGCTTGTTTGGTGTCACATAGCTTATGATAATTTTTATGCGGGCTCTACGCCACTCTGAATCCACATTTGAGCAGTTTTCAGTGTTTTTTTTTTTTTTCGCTTCGAGTCATTTTTGGGTGGATATAATCCACCACGTGGATCATGGACTAACCGCTAAGAAGCTGTCACGTGGTTGTTTGACAGGTCACGTGAAACATTGATAAGTAAAAAAAATTTATAATCAATTAATGCTTGTCACATGCCACTTTAACTTTTGAACGCGACACTTGACAGATACCTATTGATGATGTTCATGATTCTCGTGATGAACTAGTCCACCCAAAAATTGCTCTCTTTCACATTCCCTCTTTAGATTTTTTTAAACCATAAATTGGGAAGGGTTGTGCTATGTATGAACCCATCGGGTGGTTGAGTGCGTATGTATTTTCTTTGTATTTATTGTACCTCATTTTATGATCAATTTTAAATTCAACCCGCGCCACAGACATTTGAAACTATGCACTATATTAGTATCTTATTCTTATGTAAGGTGGTCTTATTTTATCTCTCATATTATCATAAATTTTAGGAAAAATCATAAAAAAATGTGAAGTATCACACTTTCAAAAAATGCGAACGCAACTAATAAATTTTAAAATATCAGTTTTTTCATTTTTTGAACTTTTTATAAATAAGAAATAATCAATCAAATTCGGATTTAATTTTATCTAATTACAAACTCACCTTCACAATTGCTCAGTTCCACAATGACGCACCATGTCCGACATTAATCACATGTTCAAAGTTTTTGCAAATTTCAGTTGGACCGATCCCGACAAGGCATGTGTTGTCTCATCGCGGGGCAATTGAGGAGGTAAGGAGCAAACATTTTTTCTTTTTTCGTGCTACTGAATGGTTGGATGATGTTCCATGATTTAGATTTTGTTAGCGCTCGGTCCAATGCTTTTGATATTTCAACATGCAATGAATGATATTTGACACCTGATTGTGCATTGCAGATGCTGATGGAACATAAAATTAAGAAAAAAAATATGTTATTTTTTGTTGTACCCGAACGTGTCCCAACTTGGATTATCTGATAAATTTTGCAGATGACCATGATCAGTATACATTATGTCCACAACCTATTTTGCCCGCAAAATAGAAAACATTCTTGAGTTTTGAAGAGGCAGTTAAGCATTTGGAAGAGACATGAGTGTGTGAATGACCTGCCATTAACAAAATTAAGGTGTCTTTTTACTAACAGCATTTGAGAATTGAGATGAGTATGAGGCCAACAATTTCAATTTCAGGAATATGTGGTGCATCATCTTTGATTAACATAATTTGAGGTTTCAAATCCGTTTCAATCTAATTCCAAATGCAAATACATATTTTGTAACTTGCCCTTCTCCCATTATTATCAAATTGTTCTTGTTTTATTCTCAAATCTGCATTACACACTTACATTTTGCTCAAATCACCAAGAAAGGCTCCAAGATCTACCTTCCTTACTCATTGAAGACCTTTTGTGGACTAGCATCTTTCCAGAATCTAACAATTGGAGCTGAAGGATCCTGGTAGCCGGCATGTATCAAATCAAATATCCAACTTCAAGACATCAGCTAGAGGATTGGCGACTTAAAACAATTTGAATTGTTGGAGTGAAGATCTGTCAAAGGTGAACTATTTATTGATGTTGTAATCCAGTGACTTAAATAGAGACTATGTATCGAGAATAACAACAGGATATTGAATGATCAATATAAAAATTTCAATCGTGGTACTCTGTAATGTAGTGGTTCTGTGCTGAACATTTGTTTTCTTACGACATAGGATTTGTGTTTCAAATCATTTTTAGATGTTATTGTTATGTGAACTCTGATGTTGTCTAGTTGATGATATGAGTTTCAATTTTCAAGTTGTGACATTTTGGTGACACCTTACACACAAGCTAAACACAAGAGAGAGCACAACAAGCCGCAAAGCAGCTTACTAACATGTTGCATTAGCAACAACAAAAAAAGTAAAAAAAGATGAGAGCGTATGAAGCCATAGAGCTTTGTCCAAAGATCAAAATCTCTTATCCTGACTGAGAGTATAAGTTTATTTATAATTTTTAGCAACAACATTTATGATTATTTTTATTTGTGCATTATTTGGATTTCATGGATAATCTAAATCAGAAAGCAGCCTTTTGACAACCTCTTTAAACCCCCTGCTAGATATAAATATGTACCTTATGCACCCATCTTGAGCTGTCTGAGCTTAATCTATAACAACGAATAAGTCCGAGTCTTGGCCGGATTCTTGTGTCTTTGGGTACTCGCCTACTTGAAGGGCTTCTGCTGCAATGCGAATGCAGGTTGATATGGATGGTAATGGAAGATGAAATGAAAGGGGAAGTGGGGGAGGAAACATGATGAGGTTCTTATATTGAGTTTTATATGATGGACTGATTTCAGAAAGGTTTTTCAGTAGAAGGTGCAACATAGCACGATCAGATTGAGTTTTTTATAGCTAGATTTCACATCCTTTTCACTTCCTGAAACTCGAAGCCTTTGACCCAAGTTAAAAAAAGCTCGGATATAGCATAAATGACAATTTTCTTGATCTTATGTTCCATCAGCATCTGCAATGCACAAAAAGGTGTCAAAATTTTAGTTTCTACCCATTAAACCAATTAATTGACTCGTATTGACTATATTTTTGGCGTCTACTTTCAGAAGGTCCCCAAGTTGTTTTCAAAGTTTCACTAATTCAGGAGGAGACATTCGATATGCCCCTCTTGCTGGCGATTTTATTCCCAATAATAATTATATCTCATGATCCACGCTCCTCTGTTGTGGTAATGTTTTTTATAGTTGGTCGGGCATTACATCTTCAGATTCTTTGAGAACCACATCAATCCGTTTTGGCACTGTCTCGTTATCCTCCTCTTTAACATGAAGAAATATAACGAAAATAGGTCTCAATGTTTAAATCCTTTCTTCAATTATTGTGCTGATAGGTATTTTGGCATCTCCCTTTTAGAAGAAAAGTTTTTCTTCTCTTCTTTTACTTTTGTTGTTAATTTGATGCTTGGTCGATCTCCAATAATGAGAAGACTATCAACAAAGGGCATTAGAACTACTCTCGCCCGCCTCAAAATTTCATTCCCAAGATTAGCTTAAAATCATCTAGCAAAACCAAAATGAAGTTCGATGGACCTTTCCACTCTCCGATCTTAGTTTTAACATTCTTTACCATTACATTAACCAGACGAGCTTGGAAATTCACCATCTTCAATTTAATAACATCTTTCTTGACGCTTAGACCTAATCGCACTGCTTTTAGACTATTTATTAAATTATGGGTTGCACCCGAATCAACCATCCTCTTTATTAGTTTTTATCGTAGTAATCTTCTTCTACAAGGTCGAAAAAGGAGGAAAACCCCCATCTGTAAAGATTATTCTGACTCGTCTCCTTCTTTCCCACCATCCTCTTAGGCATTATTCTATTTTTGGAGTGCAGTTCAAACTCCATTGTGAGGATATTCTGCCACCCGCTGAGGCCCACTGTATAAGAAGAACTTTAGCTAAGGCTTCTTATCACTTGTACGTCAGCCAACATTGTTGTTGCTAGACCCAACTGATTGTTTGTTCGTTGTTTCCTCTCTTAAAAAGAATCACCTCTTATTCAGAGGATTTGAGGGTCCAGAGTTTTCTCTCCCAAGGAATCGGTTTTGACGTGGTGGTGGCTGTTTGACCCTATTCTCAAACTCATCCTCTCAAGGATTTCTCTCAAATGTGTAGTCAGTAAGCCTTTCTGCCGCACTTTGACACATGCAAGATCATGAGTCTTTTGACGATTGAGTTCTGTTTTAGCCTAAGATTTCAGACCCTCGAGGAAATAAAATATCTTATCCTTCAGACATATCTTTAATATCCAACATCAAAGTCGTGGATTGTCTCACATGCTCGAGGGTATCATTTGTATGTCTCAGTGATCTTTATTTGAGCCAGGCTTTGTAGCTTACATTCTCAAGGAAGAATTAGTCTCTTAGACTCTTCTTGAAGTCTTTCCACTTCTCAACAGTACATCAACCAGCTTGAAGTTCCTCATATTTTGACCTCCACTAGGTTTTTTACTTACTCATTAAGGTATAAAGTTGTCATTATTATTTCTCCTTTGCTAGCTTTCACCCTCACCATGCGGAAATTGTTCCATATGGAATGGAAAATTATCAAGATCGTTTGCACTTCGTTCGTCACCATAGGGATGGAGTCCTGGAACTCATAGGTTCCAAATTCTCTAAGTGGCGGAGGGTTGTTAACGACTCGGGTGAGCAAGTTCACCTTGAGCAACAATTTCTTCAACTTGTTGTTCAACAACAAAACTGCTTCTTTGGTGTTCTCATTTAACTCGGTCAACTTTCTATTGAGCTCCTCATGAGTATTTCGTGACTCATCTTGTGCCACCAATACCGAATCTATTTGATGGGTGACACCCATCATCTCTTCACATGTTTGGTTGAACTCAACAAGTTGAGGCTCCAAGGCTTGGATTCTTTCATTATGAGCTTCTTTAAGCAATCACATTTTCTCAATAATCAAAGTCATGCCCGTTGGAAAGCCTTCTAGCTCAATAATTTTATTCTTTATGCTCAAGAATCGCCCCACAGGGATGACTCTCTATTTTGGGAGTCACCCGCTGGTGCTCTATCGAGATCACTGCAGATCCTTTCGAATTCTTATATCTGGTCTCTCAAAATCTCAATTTTATTTGGCAATATATTAAATTGGGCAACTTGTCTTTGAGCACAGTGATCCGTTTGCCGAAATTCATGGTTGACAACGCCGTGTAACCTTGCCTTGAATATCAATTGTCATGGGCTACCTCTTGGACTAGCTTGTACGACACTTGTTGGCTCACACAAGAGTCAGCAAGTCAACATTTATCATGCAACTCGAGCACTTTTAAGACAACAAATGATCATATAAGTAATATATTTACAAAAGGGTACGAATCACGCTATCATATAAATCAAGTGAATCTGGACATCGATGAAGATAAAGACACATTTCGTTGATCACATAAAAGATTGCAATACAAGTAGGCACGGAGGGACGCCTATTTAAAGATTAGAGACTCGAAGAATGCACCTTATCCGAGTGGAATAACCCAACTATAACGCTTAACTATCTAGAATAATATTTCTATAAAATATGTTGCATGAAATTAAAGAAAGGGAGAGGATGCATGAGAATGAGAGGATGTAGAGATGTAAGAGTTGACAATAACTTATTTTAACTAGTTTTAATACTCTTCCTCAGCGGTAACTTTTTCTCAATCATGCACCTTAAAGTATGCCAAGTTTTTTCACAAATTAAGATTTCTGATGAAAATATCTACTATGTAATTTCCTGTGTTTATATATTTTATATTTATTTTCCCAAGCAAGACTTTCTCTCATATATAAAGATAATGAACTTTCACATGTTTTGTTCTTGTATTAAACACTGGATCTTTAGCTAATCATACTACTGACTAATTATCACAATATAATTTTATAGCAGTGTACACATGTTGGTGCAAATCATGTAATAGTTAATTCAAAAATGAAAATGCATGTGCTGCCATCATTGTTGCTCGATATAAAGCTTCTGTAATTTGACAATGATATAAACTATTATCTCTCACTGCACTAAGTTACCACACATGAACTAAAATTAAATGCAACCTTTTGTGGAGAGTCTTATTTAGTAATCTCGTTATTACAAGTGTCGATCAATTCACATATATGCTCTCTTATATAAGATGAAATATTCAATTATTCCTTCGGTATACCGTATTATTTATTATAAAATTTTTAAATGATGCATCTTCAGATTTTGCATTTATCAACAAATAACTCTTATTGCATGTGATACCAGGTATCATAAGAATAATATATAGCAGGATTCTCACAATGTGCATGCACATGATTGCTTCTTGAAGATATGTACTCTCCACTGACATAACGCGTAAGCATCTATCGATATTGACATGGGCTTGCTATCTTACATCTTATATTCTCACATTATAGTTTCTCAGAGTACATATATTGATAAAGAAATAACTCTTTATTAGTTTTTTACTTTCAATATTACGAAGTGATGTAATTTTCTAATTTTTTTATCTTAAAAAATTGAAAGTTTACTCTTATATGCTATATTTCCTGATCATCATTCCATGTGATGATAAGTTCATCCACGTACACTATCAAAAAATAGCTATTTCCGGTAAAAAAATGTATTGGTCGGAAACTGACCACAAATTTTACGGCCATTTACCTTTAATTTCTAACTATTTTTCGGTAAAAAGTGATGTTTTATAATAAAAATAATATTTAATGAATGGTTTGTCGGAAAGTGGTTACATTATTGTCCACTTTTCAGACACTTTCAGCTGTTTTGTTTTGTTTTTGTTTTTGACGGCGCTTTAATAAAAAAATATATATATGTGGCCTGAAGTTTGCCGTTATGTGGCCGGAAGTTTTTTGAGTATTGTAATCACTTCACTAAGAAACTTCATTTTTCATTTTTCATTTACACCCTATGTTGAACTTACAATGACTCCACATCATGTTCTTATTTCAAATTTATATCTATTTCAAGAATCGAATGGTTATCCATTTTTGAATCCTTGTTTGACACAACAATAACATTTATAAACAAGGTGTTTTAGTCTCTCAATAACAACACTGTGTCTCGTCTGACACTAAACTTCAAAAGTATACATAATCACAATACAATTCATAAACTTATTATTGTTCACTACTCATCACTTCACATTTCATCTCTCTTCTCAATTCATTATTATTATTTGAACCAGAACCCTTTCGACATGTATTCTTATAATATTGAAATGGCCGAATTGGAATAAAACAACTAACAGTCTCTCGTATCCCAGCTATAATTGATAATCCCTAAACTCAAACGGATACCACTTTGCTTAGACCAATTGTGTTTCGACACGTAGGCAAGATGATAGTCACGCGGAAACTGCATGCAGTTCAGTTGGACGGGATGATTGATAGTCACGCCAAAGTTCGCGTGGATAAACCGAATTTCAGTTCGGATTTCAAAATCTAAAAACAAAGCATTTACAACGTCCTCCAGTTGATCATTTTGTTGCTTGCCGTCTTCCTCACTCGGTCGCATCGCCAGGTGTGTCGCCGTCTCTTCTTCTCTCTTCGCTCCTTAAAATCCACTTCAACTTTAATTTGTCTCCCATCTGTCAGTTTCCAGAGACGAACGAAGCTTTTTTTACTTCAGTTTTGGTCCAACCGGAATGGAGCAGTGTGCCAAACTCGTCATTCGACCGCGTAGGTATTATTCTTGAGAAAATCAATCCGTTTTGTTTGTTGATTTCACGATCAGACACGGTCTGTTCAAATGACTGGGTGAACATTATACTTTACTGATTTGTATCAGTGAAGCTTGAATGTGGTTTGAAGTAGAAAAGTTGTGTTGCTGAGACTCCTATGATTATGAAGTTATTTGTGGTAGTTCTTCTGTCAATTTGAAGGTTCTATAGGATGAAGATTCTCCAGCCCAAAATATTACCGTTGAATTTGATGTTTGTTGACCATAGTGGTATTATCTCACATCGTCCAAATTAAGTTCTTAAGTGATCCTAATATATGGTTGAGCTCCCCCACTAATCTACATGATTTCGGTGAAATGATTGAAGCTTTGTCATATTTGTTGTGTTTAGTAGTTACAGTTACAGTGTCATGCATAAACTAGCTGTGAGTATTATTTGCAAAAATTCCCTTTTGTTTCACTTCAAATAATCTGTTTACCACATCTGATCACATTGATGCTTCATGCAGAAAGAGATATGATGCAGATAATGATTTGCTCGATCAACAGTTCATGCTAAAATCAAAGTGGTTTCAAAGGAAGGATATCAAGGTAGTGACATCAGTGACAGTTAATTGTGAAGCTTGAAACTTCGCTTAAGGTGTAAATTATGCACAGCTTCCGTAAGTCTTTCAGATGTCCTGCTAGAAGCCTGTAGGTAACAGTTTGAAGAGATGTTATATTGTGGTCCAATATGTCTGACTAGCCCTAGTTAATAGTTATCACCCAAATACATAATTGAACACGGAGAGAGCTGTTGCCACGTGCTAATATGCTTAACAGGATCGTCACTAGAAGTATGTATATTGTATAGGTTACTTTGTCAACTCCAACACTTATTTTCATTCATCTATACTTGCTGCATTGCTCAGAATTTTATCGATATTCTATAAAAAGTTGCCAGGACTTGTAGGAAGTACAATCTGCAAAAACAAAATGAATAAGCACTAATGTTTTGAATATTTTGCAGATCACAAACTGTCATGGAGAAGTCCTGCAGTGCAGTCATTATGTGCCTATTAATAGCACCAGTGACAAGCCATTGCCCTGTGTAATATACTGCCACGGGAACAGGTTAAAATCAATCTTATTTAATTGTTTCACTGATGGAAATATAAATGTCACATTGACAGTGAGTACTTTGTTAAATGGGAGTACTTGCTACAAAGAATCTCTGTGAAACAAGAGAAAAAAACATGATTATATGCCTTACTATAAAAATGAATTTTTAAACTGTCCCAATCATGAGGAGTTTTGGTCTAAGATTTCTGGCACATATGTCACTAATCTAAAGTTTGAAGCCACATTTTCTTAAGTTCTCTTCTTCGTATAATTGAATATGTTCATGACGATAATGTTGAGTAGTGGTTTGTATCTCACATTACCCATTAGATGGTCTATAACGATCCTAATATATAGTTGGGCTCCCCCACTCGTTGCCAATTGTTTTTAAGTCTAAATCCAACTATACTAACATGATATCAGAGGGTTTTGGCCCCTTGACAATTAACATCCTGCTTAATTATTTTGGTTCAGTACTCGCCTTCATAGTTGTGCTGATGCTTGTCTGCATTATTGAAGTGGAAGCAGGGTAGACGCTAATGAAGCCGCTTTGATATTGCTTCCGACAAGCATTACTGTTTTCACCTTCGATTTCTCAGGATCTGGACTGTCAGATGGAGACCATGTTACTTTGGGTTGGAATGAAGTGAGTGTCTCAAAAATCTTTATCAATCATCTGAGATGATTTCTTAAATAAGTGAATCACATTTAATCAAGATGTTGCCTCATGTATAATAATGGTTTATCCTATATCAATACAATTCCAGTCATTGCGAATCAATCATCTATAAACATGAAACAACTGCTCAAAGTATGGATATGCTCAGATATAAGTTTTCATTCTAATCTTGGTATAGTGAAATAAATAGGATAGCATGATTCTGGCATCTAACTTCGTTTACCTTTTTCTCTTTTTCTATGTTTGGTTTCAGAAGCTTGATCTGAAGGCAGTTGTTGGTTATTTGCGGGAAGATAAGAATGTTTCTCTAATCGGCCTCTGGGGCCGCTGCATGGGTGCTGTAACTAGGTCATTGACTAACTCTAGGACCTTTTTGGATCTTAGTTTAGAATAACTTAAATTAAGGAAATGCTCTTTGTATATTTTAGAAAACTAATTGCGATTGTTCAATGATGATTCAGACTGGTTTGATTTATTTCAAACTTATAATTTCTGACTGAAACTAATTTAATCCTGTTAAAAAATTAAAGTAGTTTAAGTTGATAAAAAAGGTTATTACCTTTTCCATTACATGATGCAGTTTTTGCCATCTTCATGTATTTTTTATTTTTATTTTATTTTTCAATAGACGTAAAACAGTGATCTTAGTCTTTAACCAACTGGTAATCATAGCTTTCAGGGAATAGCGATTCCTCTATGACATTATATAGCATTTTAATTTAATAGGGCATGATAAGATCCTATAAATTGTATATCATAATGACCAGCCTAATGTATGGAGCTGAAGATCCGACAATTGCTGGTATGATTCTTGATAGTCCATTCTCAGATTTGTTTCAACTGATGACTGAATTGGTGGGCGCCTATAACATCAGTATAGTCAAGTATGGTGTAAGTAAAACTTTAATCCAAAACTAATGGTGCTGCCACGACAGCTTACTTCTTGCATCTCAATATCATTTTTCTGCATTTCAGGTGGACTCTTGTATTAGAAAGATGAGGGCATTCATCCTTAGAAAGGCAAATTTTGACATTATGGATCTCAACACCATCAAGGTTTTAGGTTTATAATGTTCTGATATTGTTAGTTCATTTTTATGTGATTTTTCTTTGCACTGAATTTTCTGATTCGGGGACATAACAGGCAGCCAAGTCTTGCTATGTTCCTGTTCTACTAGCCCACGCAACTGGTGACAACTTAATTCGGCCCCACCACTCTGATCGTATTTTTGAAGCTTATGCGGTAAGGACGTTTTGTTCTGGTATCTTTCTAGTTTTCATGTCTTTCTTATATTGACTGACTTTCATACTTGCAGTTCTCCCTTTCATATATTGACTAAGTATCAAAAATTGCATACAATGACAGACCACCAAATAGAACAGATGTTATCTGCAACATTATGTATTTGAGTTAATAATTTAAAAATGCTCTGAATATATTATATGGGGAACTTTATGTATTTCCCCGACTGCCGGACTCTATATTGACATCTTGTTGTGTTTCTCATTCTCTTTGACGATGAATGCAGGGTGAGAAGAAGCACATAATTAGATTTGAAGGAGGTCACAATTCACCGCGCCCACTATGTTTCTTTGATGCAGCACGAAAATTTTTCCACAGGGTGATGCGATCTCCCGAGGAAGGAGGAGGACCCGTTTATGGAATTCATTCTAATTCTGAAATGGTAACATATAACATGTGTAAACATAGTATTTTCCTTTTAATGTGCTGTGTATCTTCAACTCACACCTGATTTTGACCAAGTTTAACTTTCACGGTCCTACTGCAGTTTCGATAAGACACAATTGTCAGCTGTATTCAGGATATTTGGAGTAGTCTTCGTCCTCTTCAATTTGTCAGATTTGCTGGTCCATCAGCAAGGCTTGATCCCAATGCATAATTTGACTGTTGCAACTTCTATAATATTGAAATCATGATAATTTTTTTATTCAAGAAACTGCAACAAGGAGTCACACAGACGTAATAAATTATTTCAGAATTCGTAGGAAGTGAACATCGGTTGTTTGATGGCTTTCTGGATTTGCCTGGCTGGTCATGTTCATCTGTTTTTTTTTTTTGGGTCGTGACTGTAAAAGTTGTGGGTTAGTTATGTTGTCATATAGTGTAGGTTGTTTCATACTTTGGGCATCTGAGTAAAAAAGCTGCTAATTCTTTTGGTGGGCATGTCTATTTTCAGAAATTGTCAGAAGTTTGTTCTGAACATCCAATGACTAAAGCTCAGGAATATACCAACGAGGTAAAATAAAGTGCAGTTTGCTGTTCAACAACAATTGTTATCATTCATATTGGTTGATCCACTTTATTGGATGGCTTGCTGAAATTGAGCTTCTTGCCGAGCCTTTGATTAAACAATAACCCCTGAAAGCCTGTAAAAAGGAAAGCAAAAGATTTTCACATTTTCATGCTCCCCTTGCAGGCTGACGGGGCTTGTACTAGCTTGTACTCATCTTTGACAATAGCTGAACTGTCAAACACCAACTGTTTTGAGCCAATGGTCCCAAACATGCTAGCCAAGCAATATTTTGAAAATTCACACATGGAAGATTCTAATACCCCGGTAACTTTGGAGAATGACGAAATGGTAAGTGTGCAAGGACTTCACTGTTCCTGTAAGCCTCTTCTGATAAACTTACTCCACTGAATTAATACCTCAAGCCATATGTTCAGATGTTTGCGGAAGCATTCATGGAGTCACTAAGAGACCTAGAGACGAAACAATATGATGTGGTGCCGACACCTAATGTTGACGCTGTCCCATCTGACCCATCAGCAGAGGATAAGTCAGGTGTTTCTTCTCCTGTAACAGGTCACTGTTGGGTGAATCTTCCTCCAACCTCTTCATGCTGAGACTGACACCTGTTGACTCATCATAACCCATATGAGAAAACAAACGGTCTGGTAGAAGAGACCAACATTCAGCATTCCTTTGCAATTGCCAGAACTAGAAGCTTGGTCAAACTAGCTCAGTGAATGCTGACACAGTAAATGACACAACTAATACCAACAACAGTCATGCCGAACCCTACAGACCATACCATGGATGGATTGATCTGACGCAAGGAGCCTGAATTGTTCAAAAGACACAATCATGATCCTTCCAAATTTTAAGGGTCAGAATGAGATGTATGGCTCTTAAATATTTCTTACATTGTTATTCAAGTTCCCCATGCTAAAATGATTGAAGTTGCAAGTAAGGCTCAGCCCTCTAATTGTGTTACCTGGAGTATCATACAAGTCCTTTCTATAATAGAATATGTTACCAGTAGCTATTTACATCCAATCAGGAATGAGAGCCATACAAGTTCCAAAAGAAAGAAGAATAAAAAGCGTTTGTGTTTCTAAATTTACTCATAGATGATCAGAATAAAAGAATGCTAGTTAGGTACATCCAGAGGATGCCTTAAACCTGCAATTAACAGAAGAATAAATAGCTCCTTCATTCAGATGATCTGCTTTGTATATGCAGTAGTGTCCAACAAACTAATGAAATAATGTTCATTTTTTCTGTGAAGCTTCGGACAGTAGTAATTAACCTCTTATCTTCTACTTTTCTTGTAACAGCTTCAGTGCAGTGTCAACAAGCGAGTGGATGGTCGTGCTGTGGCGGCTTAATCCAACCGTCCCAGAGAAAATATTGAAGTTCTCTATTTCTGCTGTGGTTTCCAAAACGCTGTGGAGCTCATCTTTCATTCCTAATTCCCTGAAAAGACGAATAGTTTCCTCCTTCTGTCGCATCATCGAGATTGCCAAGTCTATGGCAAACCTCCTTATTCTTGGAACTCTGGCTGGTGGATGTTGGTGCTTCTTTAGTATACAAACTAAAGTATAGGCCAGGTCAGCCTCGGTTATTCCAGCTCCCTGAAACATGTCCCTTGAATCTTCAACATTCATGAACTTGAAAATGTGCACAGCTAATCCCACCATCACTTCTTGGAGCTTATTTTCCTCTGACAATATTGCCTTCAGCACCTGTGGTCGAATTCCAGAACAAACATCAGCTTGCTTTTGACTCACTACCAGCTTCTGTGATTATTCTATTCAATAGTTAATACATAATACTGTCGTAAAGTTTCACTTCTGGTTGAGAGGCATACCGTCGGGGCAGCTGCTGTTATGCCACGCAATGAATTGTAGCTTTCTTTTCCTGCATAGACGCAAAGGTTGCGCAAAATTCTTGCTGCGCTGATCCTCAGCAGTGGCACTTGCAATGCTTTTACAAGATTCTCCAGCACTCCCAGTTTCAGGATCCGCTGACAATTTGCCTTGCTATCTAAAGCCAGCATTCCCAGTGCTTCTCCAGCAGCTATTCTGACATGATTCTGGTTTGGCTGTGAATCATGCCTGAACAATAAGATGAAGAGTTCCTTGAGAACTCCACCTGTTCTGCCAATTTTTTCTGTCGCATCCTCTTCCAATGCTAGGCTGGTAAGAATCTCAATGCCTAGTTTTTGGAGAATCGGTTGTCTTTCACCAAAGCGCAGAATATCTCTTATGTTGCTGATTGTGAAGACTATTTCTGATATTTCTTTTCGTAGATGTTTCCCTGATGTCCCTGTGGTGCTTGCTAACATCTTCACCAGCTGCAGGGATCGTTTCACCGTCAGAATTTGTGATGGTGTCACGGTAGGATCCTTCAACAGCTTCTCATCAGCATGTGTAAAGTCTATAATCTTTGGCAGCAGGCCCCTCGTGTTTCCAATCTTGCCGCAGTTGTCATGGTCACGGGAAAGTTTCTTCAGGATTAGTAGTCCCAGATGGTTGAATGTCCAGAAACTATAATTATCACGGTCAAACAAGACTTTCTTCTCACTGATTTCATCAGCCGAGATAGTGGAGTTACGGTTAGTCTGAAGCAGTGATGAGATTGATTCCATGGCACCAGGTATCCCCGCCACCCTGAGTGAATTTTGCTTTTTGCTAGCCACTCTTGATAAGATTTCTGCTGCTGATCGCCTTACCTCCTCCTCTTGTGGATCCTTCCAGTTGAGCATCTCGACAAGCCGCTCAATCACTTGTATACTTATTCCTATCTTCTGCAGAGTTGCATCTGAAAACAGTTCATTTGTGGCGAACTGTCTTAGCAGCCTAGCACCGATCAGCTGCTCATCTGGTGAGTTAGATGCCAAAAGATCCATTGCGAAAGTCACCATGTCCATTTTCAACCCATCAAATATGCTCCCATTGACACATCTTGAGTAAGAATCATAGAAGAACCTCCTTATGGAAACCATCCCTGTGCTCCCCAACTCGCATTCCCTATTAACCTTCTCCAAGAGCTCACAGTAAATTACATTCCATTCCCAGTAAGCCTTCTCCAGAAGAAACAGCATAGCCTCGGCTAAGGCAAGCGAGTAGAACATGGTCAGTGCGGCCTTCCTATTTCGTCTATCAGTGTCTCCCTTCTGCACGTCACCGTAGTTATGCTTTATCAGCCTCATCATTGACAGAACAATGCAAGCTGTGGCTGATAAAAGCTGCAGCCAATAGAGAAGCTTACTTATGTTCCTTGAAATGAAAACCCAAGGAGCAAATGGCAAAAGCGGGACATCCGAATTTGTCCAAGTCCGGGAAGGCGTCCTCTGATCGTTGACATACCCGTCTCTTATTACATCTTTACGATCTGATGCAATGTAACCATTTTTCTGGCTTCTGTTCCTCAATGCTGAAAACGGCTTGGAAATTAATTTCAGATTTTCAATAAAGGAGCGCGAGGTAGTTACCAGGACTCGGAAACTACTAATTCCAGCATCAGCAACAGACCAAGTGGCTTGGTGCTGCCACTCGAGCTCATGACTCCTGCTGAATATTCTTGTCCCTTCAATCAGCAGTATAATGGTGACAAGCCAGAAGTCTTTTTTGTCTAAAGTTATCGCAAACCCGCCGAGCAGAACCACAGTGGCCCAAATAAATCCTAAGGTTCCAAGCCCTGTGGCTGTCTTCTCCAGCACGGCTAGCCGCAGTGCAAAGATTGTCAGCTTCTTCTCTGGCGCACAGGCTGCTGTTCTCGTTGGCGAAACTGAATCCGAGTTGCTGCTTTCTCGCTTCTGTATGCTACTGCTCTGGGGTGCAAAAATGGTTGGCCCTGAACTTGTTTCCTTCAGCTTTTTTAGCTCAGACACCTGCATGTGAATGGTCCACTCCTTTGCAGCATTGCTTCCATTTTCCATATTCTCCGGCAATCAGAATCGAATCCAGTCTTATTCAACTTCTGATGGAATTGTTATTCCAGGTAATAACACGAATTTTCTCTCTTTTTTATCTGATTTTTTTCCCCAGAAAGAATTGTGAATTGTGAGATTGATTTGTATAGGTTAGGCTTTATAAAGATGTAGAAGATGTGCTTGCTGGACACGTTGAGGTTGTGTACCTGAGAAGAGTCCTGTTCTGAAAATGCAACTGAAAGGTCACTTTTCCTTTTATCTCATCATAAATACTTGTCTTCCGATGTTGTATTTGTTTTTTTAATTTCCCCTCTTTTGTTATTTCCAAAAAGGAAAAACCCAATAACAAATGACATTTCAGTTTCTATATTTTCGCTTTTTTCCTTTTTTTTATCTTTATTAAGAATTGACTAGATTTTTAAATATGAATTCAGAAGAGATAATCAACTTAAATAAAAGTGAATTAGTATTAAGAATCATATTTTAGGTAGATGATGAATCATATTTGATTTAATATTAGAATCATTATAAATAAAATGTTCTAGTTGAGAACGCATGAGAAATTCTTGTAGAGATTGTGAATGTACGACTATGCTCTCTTGGAGAAGTCGTGCATATGCTTCCGGGTCAAAGCTTGAACCTAATGGTACCGACCGAAAGTGAGTGCTAAAAGGAAAAACTAGATAGCAAAGGACATTCCAGTTTCTGAAACAATTATTCTCCATAATATTAAGAATTCCCTTTTCTTGGGAACGTTGGTCATATCCAGTGTTCTAAAAAGCGCTAGGCGGTGCTAGGCGGTGAACACAACGCCTAGCGATTAATCGGCTAGGCGGGGATTAATCGGAACGATTAATCGGACAATTAATCGGAGTTAATTATAAATTTTATAATTAATTATAAATATATATGTTTAAAAACTATTATTTTCATAAAAAATTAAGTTTTAAACAATTAATCGGCTAGGCGGCTAGGCGGAACGTTTCAACACCGCCTAGCGATTAATCGGCGATTAATCGGTCCGAAACGGGGATTTTTAGAACACGGGTCATATCTACTCAGTCAATAAGGTCATCATAATCTAATGCGTGTAGCAAATAGCAAGTATTAGGAAAGTGTTGCTTAGAGGCAAGAAAATGGCGCGAGACTTTTTGTATTCACAAAGTCTCATAATATTTTCATGTTTTTGCATGTAGGAGGACTTTTTCCCTTTTCGAAAGCGTAAGGCATACATCCTAGTCTCTGTGATCAAATCTAAAACCAAATTGACGAAGTTCCAGGTCTACAAGCCAGGACTAAATTACAAGTTTTGATGTTAAGAAGGGTGCAACTGTCTCTTTCAGAAATCAAATCACGTTAAACAAGATTATGCCGTATATATAAAGTACCATGTTATACTATAATACTGGATACGATATGACTGTATTGGGACGACAGATAGAATAGATTAGTGTCTAATGATTGGGTATTTTTCTACCCCTCTTTTATTTCAACTTGTTTTTTTGTGTGCAAAGAGTGTGCTATTGTCAACTAAGCTAAGCTGTGCTGGTTGTAGCTTCAAGAATTGGGCTTGACAAACAGGTGACTTATACCCATGGTGTAACTTTTACTCAAAGCATCAATTTATAAATCTTAATCCCTACTTTAATCTCCTCAAGCACACTTGTCTTCCGCTCATTAATACTGACGTTAATCTAATCTACTACAGTATGTTCCAAGTTGGCAATCTGGGTAGCTCTCCAACAAGTGGCAATTGTTGATTGGCTGGCTGGAAGAGTGATTTGGCGCCATATTTCAACTTCCTGGAGAATGAGGCTACTTTTCTAACCGTAAAGATGACGTGGGCTTTGAAGATTGTTGTTGATGGCGTCCTTATGTGGAATGCTTACTTGCATAGCGTGTTGTGAGCTGTGACATTTTTCAAGGGTCAATAAATCATCAGCCGATGTTTCATTTTCCTTGATTTTAGAGATTTATTTATATATTTTTTTAAGAACTTGCTTTAACAATTTTGCTTATGTAGTTTTAGGTTTTATTTTGTTGCTCTTGTAGAGTTTAATTAAGAGGTGGTCTCTTAATATAAAGCATTACGTGAACCAACTTTTTTTATTCTGAATAACTTTTTCATTAAATCTGAACACTACTGCATATTTTTTATACCGCACTTCCATTTACTATGCTTCACTCTTTTAAAAGGCTTCTTATAATTAAATAATCCTAAACAAGCAAGGTAATTGATTTAAGAACCTATTACTACGCTTAATGAATAAAGCATGGTAAAAGATATGCACCTCTATCACACTTATAAGCTTAAAATGTGGTAATACGCGTCCACAAAACTGTAGTGCTTTAGGGACGAATCTATTGCCACGCTTAAATGTCTTTAGTGTGCTAGTAGGGTTCCACCAAAACGGTTGCGTTTTGGTTGGACAGCTATTACCAAGATTTAATAAACTAAGCCTAGTAATAGGCATCCAATGTATTATCATGCTTAATTGATTAAAGCGTGATCATGGGTGTCCAACCAAAGCGCAATCATTTTGGTGGATATTTATTATCACGCTTAAGTTATTTAAGCGTGGTATTCATTTTATTTTATTTTACCACTTTTACATAATAAATGTGTAATTCTATAAATGAAATGATAATTAAATTTATTACAAAATTATATTCAAATATAAAACATACAATTGTGACAATTAAATTAAAAACTATGAAACTTAGAATTTAATTCCACACACCTAACCACTACATAGTTTTTGAAGCTGATAATAAATTTACATTCTAAATCATAAATAATTATAATAAAATAAGTAATTTAATTTTTTTACAAAAATAAATTATAGCCCAAAAGGGAAACACTTATTTATAAATTCAAAAATTAGACACTAAACTGTAAACCATCAATCTTAAATCCTAATGCCTGAATCGTATATAACACCTTATTGTACTAATCAATAAGATATATATTGAAGCATATCAAGTTATTAACCATTTCATTACTTACATAAATAAACTAATAGTTTTGTAATCAAATTATTAATTTAATTTTTTAATCAAGTCTGAAACATAAAATCTAAACAAACATATAAAAAATTTAAATCCTAAACCCCAAACCCCGTAGTAATAAAGTATTAAAAGGGTGTGAGATTGAGCGTGATAACAGATCTTAGAAATAACGGTCTCAATTTAATTTAAGGTTTAACTCTAAAATGTTATATTTAGTTTCTCATTTATGGTTACTGAGTTTTAACCTTCTGCCGATTTCATATTTGGTAAATTTTTTATTTTTTATCTCGATTTCTTTCATGTTATCCATTGTATTGTATTTAATTGTTTCTATTTTTTTTAATGTAACGTGACTTCCGATCACAAGCGTGGTAATAGCTTGCTTTGACTTTTAATTTCGAGTTGTTGTTGATTGAAAGGTTTAACGTAAGTATTTTTAAATTTGTTGCTTATTGAGTTGATGTCAAGTAGAAGATTTGATTGAATTTTTTTATGTTTAAGTTGTATAGATGTGAATCCGGTAAAAAACTGCATGTTAAAATGGATCTGGTTGAAGATAATTGCCGTGTTGGATTCGGTTGCTCATTGATTCGGTTGAATTTGTTTTTTATGTTCAAACTTATTCGCTATGATTAGATGAAAACTTTTTATTTAATGTCACAAGCTTTTTTAGAAGCAAAATTTTTTATGAGTAAACTTTATTTTTTATTAAAAATTAAGTTTTAGGATTTAGTAAATTTTTTTTGAAAATATTAGTTAAAATAGATTCTAATATATTTGGAGCAAATTCGTTTTATGTGATTTTTAGATATTAACTTAATGAGGTTTTTTTTTAATTTTAAACATCCTAATTTTATTTAGTGAATTTTTTTGAAAATATTAGTTAAAATAAATCAAAATATATTTTGGGACAAGTTAATATTAAATGATTTTTAAGTTATTACTTAATGAACATTTTTATTTGCCATGTTTTTTACATCTCCATGTTCAACAAGTCCAACAAAGTTGATTTTTAAATTGAACTATATAGGTGATTTTTACAATGATTTAATCATATTAATATGGTTATATAATTGTAGGTTGCTAAGATTTTTAATGAAAAATTGAATTAGTAATTATAAATTTATTTTAAGTTTCCGGAAATTTAAATAATACATTTAGTGAATTTGATTCTAAATGATGGACTTTGTTATTCATAAATTATTACTTAGTGAATGCTTTTTACGATGTCAACAAATAGTAATTTTATTTACAATGCTTTTCATGTCCCAATTTATGCGTTTCACTAAATCATGAAATATTTGTCGTCACCTCTATACACAAGTTATAATAAGTTAATCAACATGCTTAGGTTAGATTACAATACGTTATCCCCATATTTTCTCACTAGTCGGTCAGTAAGCAACACGATGAATCATCAATGGATATTCACGAATCACTTGAGCCACGAATATGAAGAAGGCATTGCCATTTTTTGAGAATTTGCTCGAGTACACACTAGAAGAGTTGGAGAAGAGCTCGTCCATTGTCTGTGCAGGAAGTGTTGGAATAATGATACATTGATGTTATCCAAAGTTCATATCCATCTCGTCAACAACGATTTTGACACAAAGTACACTGCATAGTATTTTTACGATGAGAAACTCGGTAAAAAGCGATTGTGAGAAGGTGAAGCTGGACCATCCCACATGAATATTGCCGATTCGGATACTGATTATGGTGTGGAACACGATAAAATACAAAGAATGCTCGAAAACATGAACAAAATTTTGCACGACGAAGCAACAAACATATTAGACTCGCTTAAGCACGCCTCAGAGATTCCATTATACCCCGGGTGAAACAAGGAATTGACGAAGTTGACGGTGATTTTTATAACATGAAGGCCAAGTATTGATGGAGTGACAAGATATTCACCGAGTCGCTGGTTTTCTCAAGGAGATACATTCGGTTGAAAGTGTATTGCTAGCGAGGTGTTACAATGTCAAGAAGTTCTTATTTTCAATGAGATCAGATGTTGAAAAAATACATGCGTGTTCTGATGACTACATCCTGCAACAAGGACGGGATAAAAATCTTTCCAAATGTCTTGAGTGCAAAGCGCCTCATTTCAAGCGAAAGGACCAGGAAGGGAACAAGGGTTGTGGGGGGGTCCTATTAAAACAATGTGTTACATGCCACTGTGCCCATATTCGACCGAGTTTTTGAAAATAAACGAGACTCTACCATTTGAGATAGCACAAGGAATGATGAGTAGCTGATCACTATATTAGACATCCCACCGATGCAAAACAATGAAAGACGGTTAACCTTAACTTTCTCAATTTTGGTGCTGATCCAAGGAATATCATATTAGTTTTGACACTAATGAGATTAACTCATTTGGGAACCTCTGCAGCCAACGTAGTACGTGGCTAGTGTTACAAATCATCTACAATCTTTCGTTTGGAGTCTGTATGAAGAGAAAGTATTCCATGCTGATGATGGTAATATATGGTCCGAAGCAACTAGAGAATGACATTGATAATTTTCTTAAGCCGTTGATTAATGATTTAAAAAAGTTATGGACAGAGGGTGTGAAGATGTATGACGCTTTCAGACAATAAGAATTTGCCTTGCGTGCCATGCTTTTCTGCACAATCAATATTTTTCTTGCATACGGTAATTTTGCTGGTTATAATATAAAGAGTTGCAAAGTGTGTCTCTTGTACGAAGAATCTTCAAGCTCGATCCATTTATGAAAATTTCAGAAAAATATTTATATGGATCACAAGAGGTGGTTACCTATAGACCATCTTTTTCGAAGATGGGAGAAATAGTTAAACGGTTCTTTTGAAAACATCACTCGACCAACTTCGCTGAATGAGGTAGATACTTTAAGAAAGGTGTCTTAAATCGATGTGATTTTTAGAAAACATTTGTAACAAACAGTGAAAGGTGCGTGGAAGAAAAAATTGATTATTTTTCCAACTTTTTTACTTGGAGACATTAACAGTCAAACATTGCATTGATGTGATGCATGTGGAGAAGAACGTGATTGATAGTCTGGTCGGTTCGTTGTTGGACACAAAGGGAAAAACTAAAGACAATGTGAGCGCACGATTAGACATGGTTGAGATGGGGTTGAGGAAAGAATTAGTACCTGAATCACATGGTAACCATACTTTCTTACCTCCTGCTTGCTACACTCTTTCAAAGAACGAGCATGATGTATTTTGTAAGTGTCTGTACAATATCAAGGTTGCTCATGGATATTCATCAAACATGAAGAAAGTCATGTCTATGAAAGACTATAAGCTACAAAAATATGGAGTCCCACGGCTGCCATGTACTAATGCAACAATTTTTTTATTCAAGGCATTCTACCTAAGAAAGTTCAGTTCACAATCTAAAAATTATGTTTCTTTTTCAGTGTCATCATTAAGAAACTTCTATCTATTACACAATTGGATAAGTTACAGTCGGACGTCATAGTCACCATACATGAGATGGAAATGTACTTTCCTTCTTTTTTTGAGATAATGGTACATCTCATTGTACGTATGGTCAGAGAAGTAAGAAATGTGGACCAGTGTACCTGCACTGCATGTATCCATTTGAACTTTACATGAAGAGTTTCAAGAGATATGAAAGTATCGGTGAGGGTTATATATCAGAGGAAACTGTTCGAAATTAGGTTTCGGCCTTAAGAAGTATCATTGGGTTCACCCTTGTACGTAGTCAATAGAAAGGCTATAAAAGTGTTCCGTTTGTCATGGCCGAACAATGTGAACAAATATTTTATGTTTCCCATCTGACCAACTCAGAGACACTCATTGTATTAGAAGGAAAACAACATCATACACATCCCGGCTAGGATGAAGAACAGATTGATGATGAAGTACCTGTTCTAAACCAAATCCCCTCAGCTGAAGATGATGATGAAGATAATGGGGAGGTTTATGTACAAACCGACTAAGACAAGGGGTTGTGGATAGAAAATCAAAACAAGTAGAGGGTATGTTACGCGTTGTCTAAGAAATTTATTTTTTATAGATTTTCTTTCATCGTTATTTTAGAAAACTAATTAGTTTACATTATTACATAGATATGGCTCCACGTAAGAGGATCCACTTAGCTTCAAGCAATGGCTCTCATAATAAGAAGAGGCACCATGGACCGCCTAGGTTTAGGCGATAGCAGTAGATGCGTGATCTTAGAGAGACAGTCACCATGAGGTGAAGGGAAAAGAGTGGAGAGTCGTTGGGGAAGATCAGAAGTATGTACATGATCTATTTGCATTTCACTGTTCCGTCTGTGCTAAGCTTAAGATATCAGACCTGGGATAAGGTGTCAGACCATTTCTTGGATGTTACTTGGGAGCACATCGTTGTGAGTACATTATTTTTAGGTTTATTAATAAAATTTTGACACATGCAAATATTTTTATTCACGTAAATAATATGAACGCAAACTGTGAGCATTGGTGACTACCGCCACACCGAGATGCGTTTGGTTGCCATCTAGTACTGAGGTTTCTGCTGCGACATGAATGAGAATCTTACTTATTTGATCAACTGGGCGTATTGATCCACAGGTAACATTACTTATTTGATGTTACATAATAACTTTTTATCTACAGTCGTTAGGCACAACGGTATTCGATACTTTTTTTGACAATTTGTAGATGTGGCATGAGTTCGTGAAATGAGAGATAGACCCATCAAAGAAGCCTTTATCGTATTATTTGTGTATGAGGGTATAAGTTCAGATGAAGTGAGGAGACTCGTCGCCGTGGGTAGAGTAAAGAGGGGAAGAGTTTACAACTGCCAGACTCTGCTCGAGGATCAAGTGAAGGCCCTAATGATGCATATTATTTTAGTGGGTGTCGACCTCCCGGTGATCATTGAGTCGAGTGGCTAGTCATATTTGGAGTAGGGCACTTGCTTAACCAGATCATTTCATTGCCTCGACGTCTTATCAAGCTTGATGAGGGGTTAAGATTTGAATCAAATTAGAATATACAACAATGAGTTGAAACTCAATTATATTAACTAACTCAGCTTAATTATGTAGATTTTAGATGATCATCACTGAGCTAAATGCTCCGGTTCCCGAGGCGAAGAGTTTCTTAGGCTGGGTGTTAAGACTAGGCAGCTCCTGGACTTAACTCTCTCATATTTAACATATTATCCGTCGACAATCCCTACGACCCTAGATGTTATTGGCTACAACTTTTGCTCGTCGTACAATCGGAATGACACGATGTAGATTTCGAAGATTGAGCCTTTAGGGCGGCCTAATCTGTTTGTATACATTAAGTAACAATGATATTAATAATAACAATTAATAATGATCTATTTAGACAATGCAATTAATTTAAATATCAACGTGCATGTAGATATCTATTTTATAGATATTGTCCCCTAGAGTCCCAAGAGAGGAGAGTAGGGTACGTACACCGGCAAATCCAGTTCGGGGAGAGCATCGAGCTGCCGTCAAACTCTACTGTTTGCTATTTTCTGCCATTCTATTCTAGTGCATTGAAAATGATATCTTAAATATAGATAATTAATAGTTTTTTATTCTAGAAAAAGTTGTATTAACATTCATTGAAAAGGTGGCATTGGACCCTTTCCGTCATCTTTCTGAAAGAGTCGATCGTCTACTAATTGGACTCTATGAAATACAAAACAATCTTCGAGGCACTTTTGAAGTTTGTGGGTGAGTGTGTTCATATAATATTTGATTTTTTTCATTCAATCGCATTTTCCCACTAATAACTACCAATTCACATCGCTATTTGTATCATATGTTCAATTATGTTTGAGGATGGTGTGGGTATAATGCGTTGATATCATGGGTGATGGTGACGGTAAAATTTTTAATCATAACAAAAAATAGTATATAATTTATCAAATAATTTTGATCGTACTGACGATATGCGTTGTGCACAATATTCATTAATGCGGCCTAAATTTGCTGAAATCACTAAGACCCTGTCTGTTTTTCTCTAGCAGTTATGTTCCACTCAAGAGGCTCCACCCCCGTTGGAAATGTGACGTCTCAACACGAAATCAGATTCTAATGATACCAGCTATATTTAGCCTGTAGAGTTGGAGAGAAAAGAAAAAAGGCAGAGAACTAGAAGCTTTTGATGAAATGTTTTCAATCAGACTATGCCTTCAACTGATGAAAGGTGAGTGAAGATAGTGGCCATCTGATATCAAAGGCATGTGTGCCTTGTGGTGAGATATAAAACCAATAAATATTGTAGAACATATAGTTTTCAGTGGAAATAGATATTTGAAGGAAAAATGTTAACATTCTCATCAGAATAGGCTTATAGTTGGACCTTTGAGGTACTTCATAGCAACCAAGGTGAATAAGAAATGCTGTCTTCCATAAAAAAGTAGTGTTTAGGACAGCCGAAAGATTTAAAGCTGTGCAGATACTATGTATGTAAGAACATGCGCCGCATTATCGAGGGTTTATTTCCCCGCCCTGACAGATCATGGTTCGGTCTTTAATTGTTTAATATTTTTAGTATTATAATTATTAATTGTTCTTTTACTCTTTTTTAATAATTTTTTATTTGTTTATAGTACTTTGGCGGGGTCTAACACCTTACAACGATTTAGAAATTGACTCAATAAAAGTGGAGATAACATTGCATGTGATGGATGTGCATCGGCTGACTATAGCTGACAGTTTATGGGTTGCTTATGTTGTTGTTTTTGACGCTTTATTTGGTGTATTTTACGATTTACAGACAAATACAAATATGACGTATTTTTATTTTAATTTCAATAAATTTTGTACTTTTTTATTATTTAAAGCAATATTTTATCATAAAAATTAATATAATTAATAACTAATTATTTTTTAATTTATTTTAATTATAAATCATCTACAATTAAATTAAATTTCAAAAAAAAATTTAGGAATTATAAAAAGAAGCCTCTAACCACACTTAAGACATTACCGTGGTAATTGGTTTTTAGACTATTACCACGCTTAAGACAATTTTTTTTTTTTTTTTTTTGGGCATATGAATCTGGGTTTGTGCAAACCGATGCCATAAAGAATTCAACCAGTGCGGTTTCGACTGCATTTTTTTTTTTACTTAGAAGATCACTCTTGTGTGAAAAAAGAAGAAATGAGCTAGAATGGCGCCTTTCCAGAAAAGCCAGCCGCCTGTCCCTCATTTTCTACCGCTTGTCCCAGCTCGTGGCTTGCCTTTAACCTCAGACTCCTGAGGCAAGTGGAGATAGATGTATGTCTTCGCAGTTGCAGGGTTGTGATTTTCAGCCCCCTTGCTCCAATCGTAACACACCGCATATGCATATATTGACCCATCGCTGTTGAAAGCGCTGCATGGAATTGGCTGGCTGCATCTCGACATGGCCTTGAGTCTTTGTTTGCTGTCTTTGTCCCAAAAGTTAAAAGCGCCATCCGATCCCGCCGTGGCAAATGTGTGATGCACAGGATGGAAGTTCAATGCGTTGACGGAATAGATCTCATTCTGCTCTCGGTGGCACTTGAAAGTGAAGTTTTTACTTTGCTGGGAATCATCCAGGTGATGAACGCCGACCCTCCCCTCAATCGATCCAACCAGAAAACCTTGCTGATCGGGAAAGGCAGCGACGCACCTTGTCTGGTACTGTAAAGGTGATGTGATCCTCTTAAACTCGGCCTGAGGGTTTTGCAAGTTGAAAATGACTAGGTTTCTGTCTGCAGTGCCGACAACCATAAGTGGATGTCTCACGGACAGCGTGTAGCAGCGATCAGGAAGCTGCTGGGTATGAACCGGCGTCTGCTGTCTCAGATCCCAGTACTTCAGCGTCTTGTCCCAACTTCCTGTGACGAGCATGTTCATCTCGGCAATCCAGGCAAGCTAAGACAATCAAGCGTGCCAATAAGCTAAGAACCAATTACCATGCTTTGTACTTCATTATTTAGGTAATTCGCTTTAACCACACTTTACAAACATTGTAATTGGTCATAAATAAATGTGGTTAAAGGTATTAACATATATTGGTGGAATCATTTTTTCTTAATTTTACTTTTTATTCTGTCAGATGCACCAAACAATGATAAAAATAAAATTCTTCAAATAATTAAAACCCTACGAGGAGAGGAGTTGTCAGCACATCCGTCTCCAAATTTCCCACAACCTTTAGTCCGTCTCCAAGTTCACTATTATATCTTCACATCGAATTGCAAGTCCTGTAACGATAGTCAGATTAATTATTATCTCTTTCCAGCAAATTTAATTCTTTCAGCATTTATCTCTCTCCTTTCATCACTAAAAATCGCAGCCTCCACTGGCCGGATTCTTCACCAACAATCGCCGCTCACCGACTACAACAACTTTCATCCTTGCGATGGTCAGATTCATAACTGTTTAGGAATTTGTTTGAAACTCTAGCTCAGCAGGACAAACAAACAGATTTGCACTTTAAGGTTAGTGATTTGCTTCCACTTTAAAATGGTTTTCTGTTAAAGAAAACTATGGAAAGTTGAGCTTGTATAGGCCACTGTTCAATTTATTTTTACACGTGTTTTATTTGCTCTGGGTATGTGTAGGGTTTGTACATATCCTTTTATTATTAGTACACCTTTATAGAAAAGAAAAAAATATAGAGAATGACATTCGACTATCTTGGCCTTGTTAATTCATCTACTTAACAATATTGGTAATGTAATCCAGGCGTGGTTGTGGTTTTTAAAATCCATATAAACATAAATATGGGAAGCATTATATTGGGTTTCAAAATTCAAATTGGTAGTTGTGGCTATGGCTTCTATGAAATTGTATAAGAGGGACACAAAAATGGATGAAGGTAGTTTTCTGTTAAAGAAAAATATGGAAAATTGAGCTTGTATAGACCTCTGTACAACTTTGTTTTGCATCTACTTCTTTTTGCTCTTGGTATGTGAAAGTTGTATACATATTCTTTTTTTGGCCATGTACCGTTGTAGAAAATAAAAAAATAGAGAATGACATGTGACTATCTTGGCTTTGTTAATTCATATGCTTTATCAATTTTGGTAATATAATCAAATTTTGGTTATGGTTTTGAAAATCCAGTTGACGACTTATGATGCGGGTGGTCATCACTGGAGATCAATAACAACAAACACAAGTGAGGTTTATAACTGGGTTCTTAAGGGTGGAAGAGATTTGTTAATAACATTTTTGCTTCACTTCACATTCAAACGTATCTATAAATATTTTGTGACACGCCATGAATAGTATCTTGGCCTATTAAGATATACTCTCCCGTACTTGAAGAAGCAATTATAAAAATGAAAAAGAAGGCAACGGTGCGCTGCGTCATCATGTTTGACAACGATAAGTTGGAGGCTTCAGTTTGAATGGCCATGACTCACAACATACATATAGAATAAATTTCTTCACAAGATTTTGTTCTTGTGGGAAATGGCAAACAATGCATTATTCTTGCACACATGCGTTAGCGGTGAAATGCACCTTTTCAAATAATATGGTGTAGCTGATGAGTACATGGATGCGTATTATACGACACCGGGTCCAATATTGCATTCGTTACCAGCAAAGTCTTTTGCGAAATCGGCCCCACAAAGTCATGTGCCAAATGAGCACTTTAGGAGACCACCGCATAGAGGAAGACTAAACAAAACAAGAAGATGGAACGACATGTATGATGTGGGCAACGGGAAGAAGAGGGACAAAGCTAAACACCAAACGAAGTGGGCCTTTAGTGGGTGATTGGGGCACAATTAGGTTTCTCTTGAACTTACTCAAAAAATTTAGATTTGAATTTCAATTGTGATTTGTAAGGATTTCATCCTATTTTAGTGAACTTGTGATCATTTCAAACTTTTTTTTTCAACGTAAGTTGAACTGTTTTGGACATTTAACTTCCCAGTTTATGAACTTAGTTATGAACATTCGTAAAATTTATAATTCATTGATTCTTTCATCTTGAGCTATTGCTTGTAAATTGTTTGTAAGTAATAAGAGTCTTCTATATAGATTTGGCTCATTCACGTGGCGATACGTCTATTAGAGGTTTTGACAGAAACCTAACTGTCCCCGACACTCGATGAAGAGGCCACATACTTCTAGTGTAGTCACTGAGAATCTCTCGGTCATTGATCATCCGCGATCTTAGATGTAGAGCTACTTGTTAGTTAGGATTTCTATCGTTCTACTTTGATTTGGAGAGGAGAGATATAACATTCATTGTCATTCTTGTTTACGACTTATTACTTTGCTTCTAATATAATATAGGGATAAAACCCAAAAGGGACCCTGAACTATCACCACTTACCAAATTGCGGTCAGAACTACCACGATTTCCAAAAAGGGTGCGATGAAAAAAAAATTGGACTGATTTTCTAAAATAAAATTTACCATTACATTTCTAACCTAATATTATTACAAGACTTAGATTTGTGTGCGAAAATTACGTCGTTTGGTTATCAAAATAAATTATATCATTTTAATCACATAAAGAAAACAACGTCTTTTGATAACTAAATGACGTAATTTTTGCACACAAATTTAAGTCTTATAATAATATTAGGTTTGGAATATAATGGTAAATTTTAATTTACAAAATCAGTCCAATTTTTTTTTCATTGCACCCTTTTTGGAAATCATGGTAGTTCTGACCGCAATTGGGTAAGCGGTGGTAGTTCAGAGCCCCTTTTGGATTTTTCCCCTATAATATATGAATGCAATTGTAGTTTAGTTTGTTATTAGACTTGAGGCGCCATCGCATGTGGGAATGCGATGATCATGTAGCACCTTACGTGGATTGAGCCGACTTCATTGCTTGGACGAAGGTGCACAACATGTGCAATCTTGATTGGCCAGTGATCACCACATTATTTGAGCATTGGGGTTCTGAGACTTATACATTCCACGTAAGGGAGGGTGAGATGACTCTTACGCTTTAGGATGTTGGACTTCTTACGGGTTTGTCTATCGTTGGGATGGCGGTGACCAGGAATGAACAAAACAAGGATTGGATGGGCACTTGTATGGAGTTGCTGGAAAGAGATACCGATAGAGGGCGATCA